>CAUYQU010020254.1:0-30004 GCA_963574635.1 Cheracebus regulus | reverse complement strand
GCTTATTTGTTATTTTCATCCCCTATTCCTTCCTGTCTCCATTGTTAAACACAATTATTGGCATAAAAGAGGTTTTTAATACACATTTTTAGACTGTATTCTAGCCTGAGCAATAAAACAAGAATCCCATTCTCTCTCCCTCTCTCTTCCTCTTTCTATCTTGCATTCTTTTTTTTCTTTCTTTGGCTGTTTCTTTCTTTCTTCTTTTCTCTCTTTTTCTAAAATCTCTTCCTCTTTCTTTCTCTTTCATTTTTTTCTTTCTTTTGCGGTTTCTTTCTTTCTCCTTTTCTCTCTTTTTCTAAAATCTCTTCCTCTTTCTCTTTCATTTTTTTCTTTCTTTTGCGGTTTCTTTCTTTCTCCTTTTCTCTCTTTTTCTAAAATCTCTTCCTCTTTCTTTCTCTTTCATTCTTTTTTTCTAAAAAAATAAAAATAAAAAAATTAAAAAAAATAAAAAAAAAGAGAGTAGCTGCATGCACCATCATCTGGATAAAACAAACAATCAACAGGCAAATGGTAGAAACGACCAACACACTACCAGCCTAATAAGTTATTGTTTAAGACGGGAGAAAATGGAAAGAACTACAGTTCTGCAACCTGCAGAAATGTAAAATTCACATTATTTCTAAGAACTAAACCTATTCTAGAATTTCAGTCATTCATCAATAATAAAAGGTAAATCAGTATCAGTTAAAAATCAGGCCAGACACGGTATATATTCCAAGTTTCTAAAAAGTTAGAAATTAGTACAAGACATACTATCAAATTACTTTTGCTGCCTGTTACAAAATCAGAAGTTCCTACAGGAAGGATTTGAGCCCAAACATAAAGCCTATCATGTAATGTAGGTAGCACTGCTTTTTAATTTTTATACTTGAAAAGCTGATAATCTCAAGAAAATACAATATTTGATTCACCTCTGGATCTCAACTTCACGCCCCTTTCTTTACTCCCTGTAAAAGTATTTCATCTAGAGCTACCACTCCTTGGAACAAGATGTCCTTTTTCAGAAGTTATGACATCGGTGGAGGGAGCCACCTTCTGCACTGCTTTCTGGCATGGTGTCCTTGTTTGGAAGACCAGTATGAAATCTCAAAGGGCTTCTCCTCCAACTAAGATTGAGTTTTAAAGTCTGAAGCTAGACATCTGGAAAAGGATACGGACATTTTCTAAATACATTAAAGCAAATGTAGATGGAAGCAAACTGAATCTGTTAATTTATTAAGTGGTATATATCACTTTCCGGGTGATACAGATTGGAAAATTGTCCTGCTCAAATCTTAGGCTGAAATATAATCCCCAATGTTGAAATGTAGTCCCTAATGTTAGAGGTAAAGCCTGCTGGGAGTTGTTTATATGATGGGTGCAGATCTTTCATGAATGGCTTGGGCCATCCCCTTGGTGATAAGTGAGCTCTTGCTCTGAGTTCACACAAGATCTGGTTGTATAAAAGTGTGTGGCACACTCCCCTGCCCCACTTCTGCCTGTGAGATGCCTGCTCCCTTCACCTACCACGACTGTAAGCTTTCTAAAGCTTCCCCAAAAGCAGATACCAGCACTATGCTTCCTGTACAGTCTGCAGCACCATGAGCCAATTAAACTCTTTTCTTTACAAATTACCCAGTCTCAAGTTCTTTATAGTAATGCAAGATCAGCTTAACATGCTAGGTATTAAAAGTAGGAGAATTTTCAACTAAACTTTACCCAGAGAACAAATGTGAAAATAAGATAGTTATGAGTATTTCTTATAAAACAAAGTCAAGCTCATTTTTCCTTTTAGTGGATGCACAAGACAGTCCACAAAACAATCTAACACCCATGGAGAACCACTCGATGAGTTCTCTGTGAGGCTGTAACAGTAATCCTCTATCTGCATGCAACAGCTAGCACCTAGACACCATTTATCCATGACCTGTGACTGGTTTCATACAGACAGACTGGTTACCAAAACCCTGTGAGTGGAAAATCTGCTCTGGGGAAGTTTAAGTTTTTATGCTCTTCTCCTGTCAAATGAGCTGTTAATAACTTGCCAACAACACATTCAAACTTCTTTAAGGATCTGTCATTCAGTTTAGTAGATGTCTTTAAAATGCATTATATTTCTATAGCAATTTAAATTATTACCTCGACATTACCTTTCTTACTTCCATAAATAAACGTGTGCTCTTTATTTAAAAACAACTACTTGCCACAAAAATTGCTCCCTCGTGTCCTGCTTTCCAAAAATGTAACTATTAAAAGGCCAGGAACATGAGCTTGGGTGAAGGGAACTTGTTCAGTTTTTACTAAGACTAAACTTAAACTATAAACCTTCGTGTAACACGGATTTTTATACGGCTTCAGGTCTCAAAAAAGAGAACATTACAATCCCCAAAGACTAAATCATTTGTCTCTCTTAAGAGTTATTGGAGCAGCATTATGCTGAAAGTGACAGTCTGGCTCTGTTCTGTTTGTTAATGCAGCAGAGATTTGCTGGCCAACTGCAACTGGCTCTAAGTCCTTATCGCAAATAAAACTATTTTTGTGCCATTTCTATTTTTCACTTAAACGTCACCAGCTCTTCAAAACTCAGGACCTGTCAAGTGTTCTGTTGCCAAGACTCTGCCTGTCAGAAAGGTCAGCATCCAGTACCTTCCAGTTGGGTCCCAAAGGGCCTCTCTTGGTCTTGACTGACTGGAATAATGCTGGGTCTTCATCAGCTTTGTAGTCCTGCAAAGCAAAACAACATCAGAGGCAGAGAAGAAAACCAGAGAATATTCTTTAACCTTGCCAGAACAGCTCTTTGCAGCTACCAAAACACATGACAGAAACCAATTAGACTCACTGTGCTTTTGCGTAAAAGTAGAAAAATGCTTCTTTCAGACATTGCTTTCAGTTTGGTTTCTTTTGCCTTAAACTTTTACCTTAGGTAAAATAACTACATAATAAGAAATAATAAAAGTCTTGGACTAGCAATCTACTCTGACCGGTTACTGGACAGCTGTCTCCAAGAACAAATCTTCCAACAGTTTTTAATAATTTAAGCATTTTGATACATGGATAATCACATTTAAGGAATAAAACATACCCATCCCAGTTTTGACACTACAGGTAGATGATGTCACTGGACTGTTAATGCTGGCCAGAGCATCTACTGTGGCTGGGAACAAAATCACAACTACCGCTTCTATGGCATCCCCCAACCTCTTCCTACAGTTGGATTCTGTGGTGGACATCTCAATTTCTTGACTGGTCTCTCCAAACCCTTGTTCAGAGAGCCCTGGGGTACAGATGGCTTGGCTTCCTCACAGAAGGAGTGCACTCACGTCAGCCCCTCACTGTCAAAGGAGGCGAGGGAGGGGTGTCATGGGACTGCCTCAGTTATATCATACCAGGGGAACGGCTTTCAAATGTAGGTTTTATTTAGGGTTCTAGTGTGTGTACATTCTGTTTTCCTTAGTATATCCTTTTCCTGACAGAATGGAGGAAATGAAAAAAGAAAATTTTTAAAATCTATCTGCTAAAAGTTCTCTTGTCATTACACAAACACACACACATTCTCTCTCTCTCTCTCCAGAAAAAAAAGATAAAATTACTTTTGAAGAGCTAGATCCCAGATTAAAAATAATAATAATTATTATTATTATTATAAGAGAGTTGCAAGAGTAACTGGACCGTGGTTGGTTGGTCAGTTCAAAATACTGCAAAGAAGGGGCGGGGGAGGGAATTCCCTTCCTTCTTGATCAGACTTGTGAAGAGACCCCTTACTTAGTGAAAAATGCCCAGACAAGTCAAGATATGAAACCTTAACTAAAAATCACTGTTCTAGAGATAAGGGCAGTGCAAGCAAAGGCAAGAACTGAACATGCACTACAGTATAATATGAACTTTCCACAAATCAAAAAATATATACTGAGAAGCAGCCACTCAAAACTCAAGTTACTCAGTAAGTGCATGTGCCATGTTAATAATTCCTAAAGAGAAAGTTACAAAGTATGTGACACAAAGAAAAATGTTGAGTTCAGAGAGAAAACAAAACTTTAAAGAAAGATAATTGTATAAATACTCGACCCAGAACTTAAAGCTTCTCTAAAGATTGTCTACAAAAAGGACCAACGATAAGCTAAAATTATTAAACAAGCAAATTGAGCTGGCTATACTGGTCTTAATGCTTTAAAACATGCAATGTGGCATCGCCACAGGCATCAGCATTACCAGGAACAACAAAACTGGGATGGACAATGCCAGGAGCTGGACAAGTGGACTTACTTCCCATGTCTGGGCACAGCAGCAGAAAGGTCAGTTACTGTCAGCAAGTATGAATTCTTAAACTTCAATTTTGAACTGCATCCTAAAAATGAACAACTCCACTTCTGATTGAGAAAATAATCTACTGTGTGTACAGGTGGTTTTAAGATCTGGATTCACAATGAGAGATAAGCTACTCTATTAACATAAATAAACTGGTAACACCATAAAACATTTTCTTCTAGGTCAGAGGCTTGGAATTAAAACCTAAAAGCAAGTTCATTTTTTTTCAAAAATTGAAAGTATTTAACATCAGATCAAATAATCACTTTCAGCATCACTTCCCTCAATCAAAATCTAGTTCTTGAACAGCCATAGAAGGTAGCACACAAAATGTTATTAATAAGAGGTAACTCAAGGAACCAGATGAAGGAAAGGAGAACCAACACAGTTCTGGCTCCTAAACAGTCAGTCTAGTTGGGGTAAAGAAAGAGAGGCAAACAAAGAACAGGTCATGCAAACCCCAGGAAGTACCTGTTAACTGCTACCAGAGAATGGAGACAAGTACTGTCAGAATCAAAACCAAACAAAACCAGTGAAGGAAATGCACTTTTTAAATGTATTTTAAAATCATGTTTAACGGTAGAAAAATCTGAACTATGGATTCACAGACTCATAGAGGTGAAGTGAACCTTAAAGACCACCCAAGCTCCTTCATGTGACAGATGCTAAAACCACGTCTGATGAGGAAGTCGCAGGGCTCACCTACCCCAGCACTTCAACTCAAGCCTCCTTAGCCTCGGTCCTAGGCATATTCTGGTATACCACATAGGATGATGGCAAAAGGTGTCAACAAATGCCAGATAATCAAATCACATTTCAAAAATACCAAGAAGCCACAGCCCCAGAGATAGCAAAGTGAATTTTCCTATGAAGCACAACTGTGTGTAAATAAAATATCACACACATATACATAGATGTAGATATGAAATGAGTCTTCCCCTTCTGCTTTTCCTCTTCTTGAATACAAAGCAGAAAATAGTAAAGATATTATACTGAAAACGTAACAAAACCCAATTATTAACAATAGCACTTAAACCTTGACAGATGAGAATAATGAATCTTGTCAAAACCCAGGAATTTTTGTTTTACGTTAGCCTGAATATGAAGAATACGTAAATGTTTAATCAGCTGAATTAAGTGGCAAGATATTAAAAAGCAGGAAGTAGCTTTTTAACAACCTCAGTTTTGTATTTCCACAACAAACATCTAATTTTTTGAACAGTATCTTCTTTGCTACATTTTCACGGTTGGGTATCTAGTTTGGTCTTGCTGTATTTGAAAACTGGCCGATTTATATCCGTATCACAATGAACAAATATATTCCTTCATGTATGACAGTTTCCGCATACAGAATGCAACCTCAGCTACCAATTATAGCTGCAAATGAGCAATAGTGTGGAATGAGACAGCCTGCTGGCTTTGTTAGTATTCTGTCTCCTTTGGGATCCCGTGGGGAAAGGGGAGGCTCTGATGAAGAGAAGCCCTTGGCTCATGGTTTATTGTGCTTGCCACCAGCTGCAGACTTCTCATCTCATTAGTTCTTTTAGAATACTGTGGGTGAAGACAGCTGTAGCCTACTTGAGTCTTCAGCTCCTGGGTATTCTGAAGGCTGAATTTGCTATGCACTTTCTGTAATCCTTGGGAAAAAAAGAAAGAAAGCAAATTCACCAGGCCAAGGAAATGCATTTTAAAAGTGGGTTTTAAAATCATGTTTAAAAGTAGAAAAATCTTATTGCTAAGGTGCATTGTGTTTAAAATTTTTTATGATTCAATTTTAATTATCTATGTAATGGCCAGAGGCCTGGCCAGGATGAGGGCTTAGTAAAACCATCATTATCAAGTTAGGTGTAATATCCCTAGACACTACTTGCTCCACCAATAATAGTGCCTGAACAACAGAAACAGACAATGGTATCAGCATAAGGTATATCTGGATTAGTGTTAATACAACTCTATTTAACTGAAAACTCTAAAAAGTAAAAAAGGCAGGATACCCTTTGGAGAACAAAATAAAATATAATATGGTAAATAAATGGATTACTGAGTCTCCACACTGGAGCCACAGAATACATTCATTAAATTCTTATAAATAACTGTTTTCTGTCACTGGAATACAAAAGTTGTGCTACCTCTTGGGTGTACATCTGTTACTCACTACAGATCTTAACAGAAACTCTCAATAGAAACCAGATTCATTTCAAATACAAAGAATATTAGTTTCATGAATCTTTGAGCATAGTGGCTGCCCCCCAAAATGCAAGTACAAAATCTGTCTGTGCTGAGCCAAACTAAATGTCCTTGAGCCCAGATTTAACTCCTAATTATGAATGGGGAAGTGAGTAGGAGGTGGGGGACAGGCTGGGAGAAGTTTCTTGACAGCTTGTGGAAAAATTGAGATGAGCTCCAGACACCAGAAACTGCTTAAATAACCATGCATGGGTTACCAGAGGTGAGGCTAAGTGTAAACTAAGAAAAAGAGTACCCAAACCACAAGCATTAGCAACTCCTTGGCACCTGCTTAGAAAAGATCAACCCCTATTTTCTAACCTGCAGAGAGGGGGTGTTTTACTGGGTAAACATAAAAACTTGAAAGAGATATTAGGATCCTGCAGCCTGCTATATAAAATGCTTTCTTTTAGTATACAATGATTAATTAGGTGTCTATTAAAATAGCTCAAAGATAATCATTAAGTTTAATATGCACAGGTACTGCAGTTCAACTTAGCAAGGCCTATTTCCTCTAAGCACATCCTAAAAATAAAGCCGAGGATGGGGGATAAAGCTGAGTCAAATAGGAAGATAAATACCAAACATCATTTATTAGCAATGCCCTGAATTTTCCAGTATTGTGGCACCTAAATGAGTTCCTGGATCCTATCACTGTTGACCCTAATGCCAAACAAATAACTGGAGCTGACAAAATTCAAGCAAGACTCCAAAGAGTAAGTAAGCCCATTAAAAAAAAAATGTTTGCATTAAATTTTGCAATAGCAAATAACAGAGGTATAAAGAGAAATAACATTTACTAACTTGTTTAAGAAACTGATTTCAACAGTTATTTTCAAATAAGCAGCTTTCTTTTCTATTTTTAATTACATCTCCCCAGTGACTCCTCAACCTTTCAGGTTCCCACAGAGTACCATCAATATAGTATAAGTAAATCTCATTAATTCAGGTCCTACTACCTTGGAATACATAATCATTCGGACAGGGGCTGGGCTGAAGTTTATCTTTGCATGATCTATGAAAAAAAGATTTGCTACACAAATTAATAGAGTAACAAGATCTCGAGAGAGCTGTTTAAACAGTTCAGAAGTGTTTTAGAGCAATTCAGAAGCATTCATTTGCATATAATTATTATGCTAATTACAAATCATTCTTATCTATTCATTAAAGCAGATTCCCAAAGGACCACTAATTGTCAATAACTTGTTGGCCTAGTTTCTGTTACTGAATGTACCTCAGAGGGACAAAACTGCATTAAACAATATTCTATAATTCAGCCCTCTCATTAATCCTTACTGGCTTTTCACCAATGAATCCTAAAAGCTGAACTGTTAAACAACTGTATTGAGAACTCAGTCAAATCTATACCCCTGAACAGAACACTTTTTTTGGGTACTCTTTCTGAACTCACAGAAACCCTCCATAGAGTCCTGAGATGGTGGGGGTGAGCCTGCCATGTGGGTGGTGGGGAGGGTAGCAGGAGCTGTCAACAGCTCTATGCTAAGTGTTGCCACTGTGCTCCACATGAGGTGGCTTTGTCTAGAGCACTGCTAGGCTAGAGCACAACCTAGCTAAGCGCCCATTCCATTCTTTCTGATCTTATCCTTTTCACCAACACTGTCATGTTTATGAAGGCAGACCCTCAAAGCCTCTGGAAAGATACAAATTAAGAGAGAAAGAAATCCGAATTTCAGCCCCGAAAAAGGGTTACAAACAGATGGCTGACGTGACACATTCCGTATCCTACAATACAGCAAGGAAACCAAATAGTTGTGCTCCAGGATTAGATGGGGAAGTGAGGTCCAAAGGAGCAAGCTCTTGAGATTCCTGTATAGCCCAGAGCTACTACAGCTAGTGAGCTGCCTTAAGCAGCTGCCCATGGGCTACATCCTAGCCCTCTCTGCAGGGGAGGTGAGGTTACTGGTTTGGGCAGTTCATGCCCAAATATACAATGTATTTATTATTATAATATTGTATTTATTATTAGTATATGTTTACATATCATAACACTTAAATATGAAGATATTAGCCAGGCACAGTAGCTCATGCCTGTAATTCCAGTACTTTGGGAGGCCAAGGCGTGCGGAACCACGAGATCAGGAGATCGAGACCATCCTGGTTAACACGGTGAAAACCCATCTCTACTAAAAATACAAAAAGTTAGCCAGGTGTGGTGGCACATGCCTGTAATCCCAGCTACTTGGGAGGCTGAGGCAGGAGAATTGCTTGAGCCTGGGAGGTGTAGGTTGCAGTGAGCCGAGATCATGCCACTGCACTCCAGCCTGGGCAACAGAGCAAGACTCTGTCTCAAAAAAAAAAAAAAAGATATTTCAAACTCTATTCACCAGTAAAATGGGTTTTAACAAACAAGTCAATTCCATAAAGGTGCTTGTTAAACATTACATATTTTAAAATTATACTGCACACCCCTGAAATGTAAGTGATATGTTTAGAAAAGTTTTATTTACAAAGATGCATGTTTCCTTAAATTATAGTAAATCACTGAACATATTACATCAATATCCTTAAACTGAAATGGGGGAAAGCAGCCTATTAGAAGTTCAGACTGAGCCCTCTCTCATTCTGAAAGTTAGTTCATGATTTGGCCTTTAGCTTCTAAGTCTCAAGATCCTATTTACTCCTTTAGCACTAAGTTAACAAATACTAAATATAAAAAAGTTAAAATATGAAAAAAAAATTAAACATTTTTTTAAAGCAAGAACAAAATCCAATAAGCAACATCATTTCTGCTACCATTTTGGGGCACACACTTATGTGTCAGGCCCCACATCCTCCTAGTTAATGCTCACAAACTTGAAATAAAGGTATCACCACCACTAGAGGCCGGGAAGTGAAATTCTTTGCCAGAGTCCACCATCCTTGAGCAGAAGAGCCGGGACTCAGATGCTGCCCTGTCTGACACCAAAGCCAACTATTATCCTTTATTGCAAAAATGCGATTTACACTCTACCATTTAAGTACTTGAAGGGATGCTCGCTCCCTCTCAGCCTAGGGAGCCTTTCCCAAAAGAGAGTTTACACTGCTGAAAGGGGGCTTTTGTAAAAAATGCACTTTAAAAACTTGACTTGGAGCTGTTTATAATTATTTCTTTAAAAATATCTGCAATGAGCTGCTCAAAAACATTTTCTGGCTCTGAGAGAATTTTATCCCATACCCAAGGAACTGGAGCAAATCCTATTCACACCCCCAACACCTCCATTACCCATCCTGCCTTTTTACTTTTAAAACATGGAAAAAATTAGGAATAAACCTTAAAAATGGATTCTAGTGAAAAAGTATTTTGTACAAAACATGCTTGTGCGTGTCTATTTTTAATACAAATTTTAAAATCTTTGATAATATTTAAGCAAGCATGAAATAAGCAATATGTTGTTTTCCCACAAGAGGGCACTGCTGCCCAACCATGCCTTCAAATGCAGTGGACATTCTCTACATCTACTACTGGAAGTGATATCAAAGTACGTGACCATGTAAGGCAGTGGAATAATGTAAAACATTTTCACATTTCTTTTTAATAGGAACCATGCCTACATTTATTTATATCTTCTTTGAGGGTGGGGGAAAAAAAATCTCTAACTTACTACAAAAGACCCTGACAACAGTCTGCTTCACAGTTTAGTAAAGGCGAGATGAGACAAGCATTTGACAAACAAATTTCTTAAGCATAAGGAAGATCACTGCTACCTCAAAACATGTATTTGAGATGCTTTCCTCCTAAGTTCAGGAAAGCTTCTATCACATGCATTCATCTTGAGTTAGGAGCTGGGTCACAATTCTCACATCTTTAGTATGCACACACTTTAATAATGAGTTTTTGGAACTCTCTCACAGGCCCTAGTGATAAGTTACACATTTGTAAGACAGAAATGAATGTCTAGGTTCATTTTAACAGCAAAAGGACATGGTACGCCACTGAGATCAAGTGTCTCTGCTCATGCCGAAGAAAAGAACCAAAGTAGCATTTGGCAACCATAGGCCTGGCTAGGACTGGCTGGATCTCAGCCACAGACTTCTAATAAACAAAAGCTCTTTTCAGGTCTAAAGAGCCGGGTAGCCACTGCACAGCTCCAAGAAGCAGAAAGCCCTTCTTAGGAAATGAGCAGCAGCAGCTGGAACAAACGTAACATCTAAAACACGGGAGGCTCTTGAAAGCTGCGAGAGAACCAAAAGGACTGCTGACCACTTAGGGTGTCATCTACCAAAAATTAATGTGGAGGATATATTAGGTTGATCCATAAAGAAAATGTCATTTTTGGAGCTCAAAAGCTTACAAATATTAACAACTTCACATGGCTTCAACCAATATTTAACTTTTTCTGGCTGTGTTCCATCATTCTTTTTAATTTTGAAGAGAAAAAGATTGTATTATAAAGATTATTTAGAGAGTGCAATTATGAAGTTTTTTCTAAAGGCAGTGCAGTAAAGTATGCATTACCAAGACTATCTACTCAAACAGGTAACATCTGGGCACTCAGAGAAGGTATGATCAAAAGAAAAGACAGGCCAAATCCTTCTGAGAGCACAAGAAACAAACACTGCTTAAGGTGTGACTAAAACCTACATGTCCCTGAGATTCAATCTCAATAAATCAAACCAAATTTCATCAGTTTGCCAACATTTAGAAAATAGTATGTTTAAAAAGAACAAAATACCTTTTTTTAAACAATATACACCTGTGGTTTAAAACAATTAGTGTCAGATTGCTCACTAAAAAACTCAAATAATGGAATGGTATGTTCAAAGTGAAAACAACTAAAGGTATGGAAAAGCAAATCATTGATATGCATTCCCAAAGGCAACTGAAATTTCAAAAAAACCAGGTACTGGCTTAGTATATTCCTACCCTCAACTAGAACAGGACACTGTTCTTCCTACCAAGACATACTCACCAAATAAAGAACAAGCAAAAAAGTACAAACTTTAAAAACCAATTCATTTTCTTTGACATCACAATCCTTAAAAAGATTAACCTGAGACTTCTACCAACTGCTCAGAAAGTTTAGATGAGCCCAACAATCCCCTTACAGTACTTTGACAGGCAATTAAAAGGGCTGTTCACTTAGTGAACTCCAAAACTTGCGGCTCTGATTAGTCTTTGAACTTTGACTATGGTTGCCGCCTGGCGCCCAGCACTGTTCTGTATCAGCTGTTAGGAAAACAACCCTCTGGTAAAGGAGCACTCACATACTACACAACCAACAGTCAGAAGCTGTAAGTCACTCAGACACACTTTAGCATGTTCGCTGATTAAGAATCTCACACTCTCTTTTGACAAATGCAATTATTCCTCTAACTGGAAAAAGATTTACCATAGCAACACAGAACAAATAGTAAATTCCGATAAATATGTATTAAATGAACAAATGAGAAAATGTAGGAGTGGTGTTCCCTATAAGTATCCACACTAAAACACATCTTTGGGTCTCTAATCCTTTTATTCTATTACACACCTGCAAACTGTGAAATACATCAGAGTTCAGCAGTTGTGGGAGGAGGTGACCAAGACTACTCATAAAAACTAGGGTTTCAGGGGACTAGAGAAGAGAGATGGAAGAATAGGTGCTGCCTGTTTCCTTCAAATAAATTAAGAATGCTCTTAATCAACATATTGCAAAGAAAGAAACATCATATAGCAAAAAGATGTTCTAGAATGACAAAAGTAAATTAAGCAACTCTGCATTCAAGTCCTGGGCTCCCTTTCCACTGCTTACATGGCTGGGGAGTTACAGCAGTTCCCTGGGCAACAAATTCCTTAACAGTAAAAATAAAGCTTAAGGTGAGTATTGTCAGACCATGGCCTCCTTCTGCTTCCAAAATCCTACAAGGGTGCCTACACTACAATCTTCACCATTAATAATGTACACTAGAACGCAGTTTCTCAAAGATGAGCATGCACAGGAACTGCCTGCGGGAAGAGCCCTGAGCCCTACTCTAAAGATTCTGAAAGGGGAGGGGGCAACGAATTTGCATTTCTAATAAGCTGCCAGTGGGCAGACCATACTTGAGTACAAAGGGACTCAGGGTTTTGGCTTGAGTCCTAAGTAAAGGCTTTGACAGGCAAGCTCTGAAGTTAGCCAAAAATGCTCCCCAGTGACCTTCAGGGGCTCTAAAAAGAACCACCTCTTAACTTCCATGAAATGTTCAGAGAACTGGACTGGTGGGCAGACCCAGCCCACAACTGGGACTCAGGCACATACAGACCTTCCTAATGACCGTGGTCTCCAAAGGAGACCAAATTGGGGACAGGACGGGGGGGATGTAAGTGAGCTGGACTCAGCAGAGGTGATGCAGGTCTTGCAGAGGAAGCTGAGCTTCATCAGCAGCCCTATCCTCTCACTTGGGAGTGAGTGCCTGTGTCCTCTGGGGTATTAAGGAAAAAACTGTGACTAGTGAGTGGACCCACAGCTTTGCCATAGGAGCTGGTGCTGAAAAAGCTGTGTGCACGAAATGTTTCTGCTGGAAAGAGATGTTGCAAACTGGTCCAGAGTCTCAACAGCAGCAACAACCCAAGGACCAGAAGGCTGGCTGCCTGGGGCAGGCAGGAAGGCTCCAGAAGGGACTGTAGCACTCGGGGTCCAGAATTGTGACCCCATTAGCCCCTGGGGGGACATCTGCAAATGAAGAAAGGTACCAGAAAAAAGGATGGAGATTTTGGGTAAATATGACAATGGAAATTATATTTAAGGGCAGGTAAGGAAGAGGCACATGGGAGTAACAACTAGGGTGAAGTTAAAAAGGACTAAAGATGGAAGTGGTATGAATCTTAGGAGCCCAACAAACTTACTGGGTAGCACACAAAACAGGGGTCCCTCCTAGCTCTGCAGGGAAGTCCCCTATCAATCAGAGCATGCCCTGGACATTCTGTGACCCAGAAATACATGGCACACGAGTTTCTAGCTTGTGTCTCTTCCTTTCAGGAGCATCATCCTCAATGATGCTGAAATGCTATGGTCATGGCACTGTGGTCACACAATGCTAACACTTGGTCTTGAACTGTCTCATTTAGAAAAAATTTCACCATCAATTGAAGCATTACACTCAAAACATGCTGAAACATAAGGGAAAAAATTTCATTTTCTCTTTAAATTTGCTTCATTTTAATATTAAATAGATCCAGATTTTTAAACTACATATCTCAAACAATTTAATGCTTTTATATCATTAATATTTCCTTACTATTAACATGTAAAAAAAAACAGATGTTAAGGTACATCACTTTCAGGCATGTAAGCCTTAGTATTTTGAATTAATGTTATTTCTACTTAAAAAGTACCTTGGAAATTATAAAAATAAAGTCACATACTATGTACCATAGAGGAAGGCTGATACAACCCTTTCTTGTTACACATAAATATCTAAAAATGTGGTTCCAATTTCTTTTTTTTCCTAAACCATGCTCATTTTCTTTCAGATTGCTTCCAAAAATGAAGGTCTTTCTGATGTTAATCGTGTGTATACTTCGGCTTACACTTTAAAGAGTCTTCCTCTCCTGGGAAGTGACTTTTGTATACAAATCATGGAAAACTACTTAGACAAAGTGCTGGAGATGATTAAAAAGAGCCAGATTCAAATTTATACCTTAAAAAAAAGCAGAAGCAGATGTCAACTGACTCATTTGTGTATATTTTGGAAACGAGCTGAAGATATGCATGTGCATTTCATCAGGACATTTAAGGGATCCTAAACTTTTTACTGTGGTTGTGTATCAGTGACAACTTTAGAAATTAAAAAACTTTAAAACCTACACTGTGGCATTTAATGCTGGATACTCCTGGCTCTTACTACACTTTGATCTAACCAAACACTTTTTAATCTAACCAAAAAGGTATTTGCTCATTTAGAAACAACACTAAATTTTTATTTTCTTGAATTTTCAGAATTTTTCAGAATTTTATTTTCAGAATTTTTATTTTCTGGAGACAGAGTCTCTGTCACCCAGGCTGGAGGACAGTGGCATGATCATAGCTCACTGCGGCCTTGAACTCCTGGACTCAAGCAATCCTTCCTCCTCTGCCTCCCAAAATGCTGGGATTGCAGGCATGAGCCTCCATGTCCAGCCAAAACTTTTAGAATTGAAGGCACATAATATGTAACTTATTATCTAGAATTAGTAAAGAAGGAATTAAAGTAGCATTTTATTTGTTCATTTACCATTTGAACAATAAAAACTTTAACTCCTCCAAAAATATACTAGAGAGAAAAAACAATTGCAAATTTTCTCTGATCTACCAAACCTTTATGGAAGAGCTTACCCCACACCATGCATTCAGCATCTTGCTAGGTCCTGGAAACAGAAACTATGAGTACAGTACAGTCCTGACCGCCTACAGGCACCTAGCTTACTGAGGAAGACTTTTCGGGAGTGATGCCTGGGTTCAAAACAAGGGTCTGGGGCTGGAGAGGATGTGAGGGCAAGCAGGTGTCCTGCTGGAGCACGGTGTACTGCTCTGTGACTCTTGGGATGCCAGGCAGAAGGGCCCTTCCCTCTTAAAGGATATAACACCTTAGCAACACTTTGCTACAATGCCACTTTCTCTTGAAACAGGAAATCTGTTTCACATGGTAGATACATTCTAAAGGGACAAAAGAAACTAAGTGGGACATTTATGCAGAAATCCAAGACTACTTGGCTTGTTTCATCAGGAAGTGATGCAGCTTCTAGAATATTAGAGCAAACAGTGGCTAAAGCAATAGTCATTACAGACTTGCCACAAGTTATCAACAAAAAGCCCTAATGACCCATATATTTCAATACATATGATTTCTGTAGCAAATTACTATGTGACCCTGGGTCACACTGACAGATTTTTAAAACAAATCCTTGTTCCTCGAGTTACTGTGACAATGTCACCCTCCAATTATGTAAACATGTCAAAGCATCCACCCAAATGTTCAGTTATGCCATGAGTCAAATTGCATCTCTTCTCTGCGTGGTGAAGTGTAGTTCATAAAAGCGCTACCAAAAACAGCAAATCTACAAGAGTGGTATACAAGCCATCTGATAACCTAGCTGAGAGAGTTAAATCTTAAGAGTAATCAACAATCTCTCTGAATTAAAATGTTTTAGGGCTGTTTGTATTAAATCCACTTGCAGTGACAGAAAGCCCCCACCAGGTGGAGTTTCGAATTCTTGGTTTCTTGCACTCCCAACTGTTTGTCCTGACTATGAGGACTCACCTATGAATTCACTCAAATTTAATAATGCAGCTGTTTTCTTTCTTTTCAAAAGCAAGTAATATGAAGAAAAGAAATACAACCATTTAACTTTTTTTTTTAATTAGTTCACTCAAGAAAAACCAGAGAAGGTCATGAAAAATCACTGATTAAGTGAGACTGAGACAAAAACCTCCAGAAGCCCAGATGTCACAGTATGAACTCTGAGGATCACTGTATCTTCAGAAGGTCTTCCTAATTTTTTCTTTCCAAATCACACCAACACATTCATTTGAGGGAGAAAGGGTCAAATCATGAACTTTTAAACTGGGTAAGACTATACACAGTGATCTACCTGACTTCAGATATTCACAACTGCATAGGTAACCACATTCTGCAGGTGAGGTGCTACCTCAGAGGAACATGCATTCCCAGTAATCACATGATCTCCCATTCAGAAGGTGCTTCCCTTGGGTCATAAAAATAGTGTTGAGAAAAGCACAGCCTCCTAGCACAGGCCCAGACATGATGGTGATCTCGTGAAAGGGAATCATTCCCTGTTTACAAAGCAAGAGTGAAGCTCCCAGCTGAGCTGCAGGATAAAAGCTGGGGCTGACTGAAGGGGAAGAATCTGGATCTGGCCATTAGCCATTCCCTACCCAATGTCAGCCTCCACAAGTTGTCCTCTGGTCCCTGGCACAAGGCAGACTCAGCAAATCTAGGAAGGGAATTCTGCCCCAATATTCCTGCCCACCCCACCTCCCCAGGTCTAACACGTGACCCAATCCTTGGGGTGCAGACCCACCCCCACCCAATCCCACACCCACTTGCTGGCCTATTCATAGTTAATACCTCTCAATTCTAGTGTCACTCCAATCCTTAAAGAGTAAGTTTTAGGCACTAAACATTGACTGCTGATATGGCAGATGCATTCTAAAGTGAACCCCTCCCCGCCATGATTCATGCTCATATAATTCCCTCCCATTAAGTGCAAGCAGAACCTCTAACTTGCTTCTAAGCCACAGATTGTGGCAAAGGTAATGGGAGGCTATTCCCTTAACTGACCAGATCACATTTCCAGGCTACTAAATACGTAGTGATTGGTTATGCAGCAACAGAAAACATACAGCTGGTGAGAGGAGTTTATTCCCTGAACCCAGGATGTGAAGGTTGCAGTGAGTGGAGATCACACCAGTGAACTCTGGCCTGGTGACAGAGCGAGACTCCCTCTCTCTCTCTCTCTCTATATATATATATTTATATTTGTATATATATATTTTACTCCCTTTTACGATAACAAATGGAAGCATATTATACATACTTCTTTTCCTCCTCAAGATTATCTTGACAAGGATTCACCATCAGTACAAACAGAGCTCACTTCCTTTTAATGACTGCACTGAACTTCATCCTATGAATGCGCCATAATGTTTTTACTCAGTTCCCGATTGATAAAGAAACACTTAGACTTCTAATCTTAGGTTTATATACCTGTCACTTCACAGTGGGTAGAGTCAATTGCTAGAAGCAGATTTCTGCTGGGTTGACAGGCTATGTGCACTTGTAACTCTATAATGTACACAGTTCTACCAATGATACTCCCACAGGCAATGTATGGGAGTGCCTGTTTCCTCATCCTCTGCCAACCCAGGTGTTATCAAAAGGACATCAAATTGATTTTGTATTCCAGTACAAACTCTTGGCTCACAGTGTCTAGTTTCATCATTATCCTCAAGCTCATCAGGTTCATCTGACCAATATTTATGAAGGGCCCACTCTGTGAAAAGGGAACAGGTTACTAAACAAAGAGAACAAAACACACCAATGAAATAAGCAAAAGCTTCTGAAATTCAGCAGAGAAGAAGACTGCTTCCAACTTGAGCGAAATCTCCCTGGAGGAGGTGAGCTCCAACCTATCTAGATCCTGAAGGACAGGGCGACTTTGGACGGAGAGAAAGGAGTCCCATGAGAACAAGCAGCACATCGGGATGGGAAAGCACAGGACACGGTCCGTGGCAGAGCAGTGTGGGGAAACGAAGAAAATGCTCAGGTGGCAGCTCGAAGAGTGACTGCCCCAGCAAGGCCTGAGCTAGAAGAATCAGTCAGCAAATAGAACGCTGATCTGAGAGTTATTTCCACTTTTGGCATGAGCTAAGCGATCATCAGAAATACTAGCTTACCTGGGCTTCAGGAGGTTAGCCCTGAAACCAAACTTTCTGTAGCTGCAGAACGGTGTGTTCAAAGTAAATCTTACAGTCAAGAGTAATGACAGGCAAATCTTACAGTCAAGAGTAATGACAGGCAATCACAACTACACTGGCAGAGGGGAACAGGAAGAACTCAGCTCCTTATTCTAGTCACTCCATCCTGACAACCTGAGGGAGGAGGGGCGCAAGAAACTCTTAGGATTATGTGAAGCACAGTCTGAATGCAAGGAAGCCTAGGTAGCTAAGGTTTCCTTCAACTCAAAAAACTACTCCAATTCAATGTCAGACGGTGCACCTGTACCTTCATTTCTATTCTGCTTGCCTATGATTCATTTATTCACAGGAATTCACTGAGTACCTACTATATTTCAGACAGTGTTATCAGATCTGGGGAGACAGGGGCTAAGGGCACAAAGACTCTTCCCTCTGAGGTTTAATTTCTACTTGGAAGAGAGATAGAAAAATGAAGAAATAAATGTATAATGTATCGGAGCAACAAGTGTAAGCAATGAGGAAAAAGTGTAATGACTGTTCAACTCATCAAAACTCTACACATCCTCATGTCAGGAGGCTTCCCTTCAGCCTTTTCAGCTTTGCATTTTTACAGATCATCTGTTCTCTTCTCTGAAATCCTACAGCATTTTGAGTCACACTCTAAGCCTTTGCCACTTGTTAACTACTTCACTGTACTGGGCTTGTCTTGCTAAGACTGTAAGTCTCTTGTGGATGCTACACAAATCCTCAACAGCTACCACAGTGCTGCATGCACAGCACCGCTACACATTGCACAAGCACTCAGTACTATTGACTGCTATGACAAATTAGCATTCTAGAACTGTAAATGTGTTCTTCCCTTTCTCAACACTGTAGACTAGAATATTCAAGTGACAAATTACCTGAAAGGGCAGAATGAAACGAACAAACGAACTTAACAGAAAACCAAATTGGATCTGGTAAGAAGTAGTGACGACCAGGTGGCCCAGGTGTCTGGGATGGAAGCTAATCCTAAAACATTAACTAGTCAGGCCAAAACAATGGGGTGGAATTTAAAGGGATAAAGTGTAGGGGCAGCTGTCAATGCTCGGGAAAGCCGACAAACAAGGCTGTGCAGAAGAAAAGAGCAGACCCAGGGTCCCTGCGCCACTAGATCTCATAATCACCTCCTCTCTGAAATGGGGGTCTGGTCCTCCCCAAACCAATCTTAGCAGCTCAATGCTCTGCTCTAGGCTTTAAAAAATGTCAAGGGCACCTTTGCCACCAAAAAACTCCTTTCCCTTTCTTTTTGTAACAGAGAAATGTGCATCATAGAATTTTTTATTTTCATGTCAAAGGGTCTGATAATCCTTACATATCAGTTCTTTATCCCCAACTAAGAGAGCACATTAGACAAAAAGCTACTGTGACACAAAGGTTCACAGCAGCACCAGTCACAACA
This sequence comes from Cheracebus regulus, assembly GCA_963574635.1. Taxonomy (NCBI): domain Eukaryota; kingdom Metazoa; phylum Chordata; class Mammalia; order Primates; family Pitheciidae; genus Cheracebus; species Cheracebus regulus. The sequence goes on along the minus strand of CAUYQU010020254.1, from coordinate 10,675 downwards.
GCCAAGAGGTAGAAAAAAACTCAATGTCCATCAACAGATGAATGCATGAACAAAATGCGGTCTATCCATACACTGGAATACTATTCAGCCATAGATGGGAATGAAGCACTGACACACACCACGAAGGTGAATCTTGTAATTAAATGCAAAGCATAAGAGAGAAGCCAGCCACAGGAGACCATGCATTGCATGAGTCTATATCTATGAAATATGCATAACAGGCAAATCCCAAGAGAGAGAAAACAGGTTAGCAGCTGCCAAAGGTTAGGGGGAAGGAGAAACAGGGAGTGACTGTTCGTGAGCAAAGGGTGTCCTTTTGGGGTGATGAAAATGTTTTGTAGTTAGACAGTGGTGATGGTTGCAGGACACTGTTAATATACTAAATGCCACTGAATTGTACATTTTAAAATGGCTAAAAGAGTACACTTTAGGTTGTTTGTATTTTACCCCAGTAAAAAATAGTTCCTGCAAATCCGATAAACTTTAAAATAAATTTATATCTTACTAATCTCTAAAATGTAACTTGGGAAATGGGAGCTGAGAACATCAAAAAACCACAGGTACACAGGTTGTGGTTAGTTCCTAAACAATGTGTGGTGTAAACAGAGACTCTCGGGACTCTTGTACAACTGGAGCTGATCATAATAACAATTACTGCCAGCATTTACTGAGCTACGCACTGGCTCTATGATATGACTTGGCTCTGTGTTACTACCCAAATCGCGTCTCAAACTGTAATTACCGCATGTCAAGGGAGTGACCTGTAATGCCCACATGTTGAGGGAGGGAGGTGACTGGCTCACGGGGGCAATCTCCCCCATGCTGTCCTGGTGACAGTGAGTGAGTTCTCACAACATCTGTTTAAAAGTTCCTCCTCCATCCTCCTCTCTCTCCTGCCGCCATGTAGACGTGCCTGCTTCCCCCTTCCACCATGATTGTTAAGTGTCCCCAGGCCTCCCCAGCCATGCAGAACTGTGAGTGAATTAAAACTCCTTCCATCATAAATTACCCAGTCTTGGGTAGTATCTTTACAGCAGTGTGAAAACAGATGAATACACTCTAAGTACTCACATTTAATCCTGTAAGATAATTACTCTCATTTTACACAAGATAGTACAGGCAAAGAGAAGCTAGCCAACCTGTTCAAGATTAAACAGCCAGCAGGTGGCACAGCCTCAGCATGGAAATCTGAAGCCCACCTAGTTTCAGAATTATGTTCTTAATCACAGATCCATGCCTCACAACACAGACCCTCCTGACCTGGGCCCAATCCAGTCTTTCACTAGCTATCCACCCCACACATCACCACTCCGCACACAGAACTACCTCCTCAGCCTTTGCATGTGCGGTGCCTTCTACCTGGAGCACCTATCTCAAGTGCTGCTGCCATGCATCCAGTGCCTCCTCTCCTCTCTGAAGTCTGTGCTGAGGTGGAGGGGATGGGAACCAGGGCCTCCAGGGTTCTTGTGCAATCTGCCCTTACACTGTTCTTTCCACCAGCATTCATGCCTGTAAACACTGCCCATTTTCGCCTGAGGACAGGAACAAAGAATTTTTATGCCTCCAGCAAAACCAAAGGTGTCTCGTACTCTGCTGGTGAACAACGTAGACTGCAAACCTATGAACTGAGTCAGTCGAGCCATTTTGTTTGGTCATCAGTGCATTTTCAAACACTAACAACATAATGGGAACGCCTTCCCCAGGGCACCCAGTCCTGGTGTGGCATACTGCTGCTTGGTATTTTTGTGACGGGCAGCTCCAGGTTTGTAAGCTGTCCTGACCTAGCCATTAACTGACTCATTCATTACTCCCAATTACTTCTCTTCCCATCATTCTTTCACATATAGTAAATCTCAGCTGTAAACGACACCTAGAGAAATAAAAGAGCATAACAGATAGATAATTTCACTTCTATAGATTAAAAAAAAACTCCCTATATAATGTCAAAGGTAGAAATATCCCTAAAATTGAAACAACTTCAAATCATGACAAAACTAAAATTTAAGACCTCCTAGAACAAAAGTCCTTTATCAGTGCTCACACCTCTAAGCAGGAAGAGGGCCCTAGCAGAGTTGGCCCAGCCTGGCACAGAGTCATTGCTGGCACTCTTAACCCCAGCAACTTCTGAGAAAAGGTCAGGGACCTTTGTTTAGGCAAGTTTACCTTTAAATTTCAACACCAAAACCAGACATTTTGTGTTTGACTTATTTCTGTTCAGCTTACAACACGGCCCAAGTTCAGGGAATAAGCACCAAAAACAGAAAGAGAAGGCGATGCCTACTGAACACACTGTGCTTGATCATGGCAAAACAAAGGGTGCCACTCTTAATCCAAAGCTTTAGATCTCTAGAGGAAGAGGACCAGTGGCTGTATTTCCATGTGCCCTGTAAAACCAAAGCAGCACTTAGCACACTTAAAATAAGAACCACATTAATATTCACAAACTTGGGCAAGATAAGACAGGGGTCTTGTTTTTGTTTTTCTGAGATAGGGTCTTCCTCTGTCACCCTGGATGGTGTGCAGTGGTGTGATCGTGGCTCACTGCAGCTTCAAACTTCTGGACTCAAGCAATCCTCCCATCTCAGCCTCCCTACGTAGCTGGAATTACAGGCATGTGCCACCACACCCAACTCATTTTTTTTTTTTAAAGAGACAAAGTCTCACTATGTTGCCCAGGTTGATCTCAAGCAATCTTTCCTCCTAGGCCTTCCTAAGTGTTGGGATTACAAGTGGAAGCCACTGCACCCAGCCTAAGAAAAAGTATTAATTAGGCATGAGGAATAAGTGTCTTTACTTACGGAAAATAAATTTTTTTTATTAAGTCAAAAGCCAGGATTAGAAATATTTACATCTAACAGCATTCAAAATAGAAAGCTAAACAACTATAAAATTAAAATACTCTACACCTACTTCTGGAATCTAAAAGAAAATTTTTAAAAAGATACTCTACACCAACTATTTTCCACAAATAACAACTGTAGCTGAGTTACTAAATACGTGTATGCAAATTAAATTTTTGCTTTCTTCATCACACTTGAAAAGTAAAAGGAATCTATATCATTTAAAGAAGCTCAAGGGAGAATTATTTTGTAACCCATGTGTTTTGTTTTGTTTTTCAATGAAAACAATCTACATTTCCCAGGTGTATTTCGACTTCTTAAAGGGATTGCTGGTACAAAGGCAAAATCCACACAGAAAACAAACTGCCTTCTCTCTTACTCTGGTCTCTTTGCTGCACAGACCTACTAGACTACACTCCAGACTCACTTTGGCATAGAAATGTAGGCCGTACAATAAAGAAAGGAAATAATTTCTTTAACTTAATCCCAAATGTGATAGTAGAAAATAAATTTTAACTGTAAAAGAAAACAGGTTAAATGTCAATGAGTAATACTTACTGCTGGTTCAACTTGACTTCTATCTGCAATATCTATATGGACAATTTCAACAGTTTTCCATGTGTTTGGATCTAAACCATGTACCTACCAATGACAAAGAGAAAAGAAATAAAACAAACTGTAGATTATTCCATTATGCTTAGATATATAGTCTTTATCTTGAGTCTCTCAGGGTACATTATAAGGAATTAAAAGACCCAAATTATTATTTCATTATATTAGCTGTCTCATATTTTTCAGGATCTAGAAATCTTTTCTCACTGTAACAAATAATAAGGGAGAAGAGAATGAGGATGCTGGCAAATAAATAGAAACCTGTCAATATTATCTTCTGAGAGTCCTCACAAATGATTTATGAAACAAAATATACCAGCCTTATGTTCAACCCAAATGATACATAACAAAGTCCTTGTAACCAACCAAGTCCTATACAAATATAAGGTGACATTACAAATTAAATTCAAATGATGTACTATATGGTCTAAAATCTCTCCAAAATTTGATTATCCTAAAGCTATTCAGTTTCAGTATGATGTCAACTCCTCTCTAAGGCATATTGATCAATCATTTATTTCTGAAATGCCATCTATGAACCAATTAGGAATTGTTTGAAAACTGCCAATGATCTGCCCATTTAAAAACTGAAAATACCAGATTAAGTCATATATATTTAAGTATACCAAATAATCTCATCTAGATTCTAAATTCTAGAGGGTTACTATGAAAAACAACATAAAGGCCAGGTACAGTGGCTCACACCTGTAATCCCAGCACTTTGGGAGGTTGAGGCAGGAGGATCACCTGAGGTCAGGAGTTCGAGACCAGCCTGGCCGACATGGTGAAACTCTGTCTTTAATGAAAATACAAAAGTTAGCCAGGCATGGTAGTACACACCTGCAGTCCCAGCTACTTGGAGGCTGAGGCAGGAGAATTGCTTAAACTAAAGAGGCAGAGGCTGCAGTGAGCAGAGAGTGCGTGACTGCACCCCAGCCCGGGCAACAAAGTGAGATTCTATCTGAAAAAAAAAAAAAAAGAAGAAAAGGAAAACAACATAAAATGTCAAATCGTCACTTGAAAGAACAGTCAAATACTACAGATCAAAATTCAAAGTTCTATTAATTGGTATCAATAACATAAGAGCACAGTAATAGAACAGTAAAAACAGAATTTGCCAGAATCATTAACTTAGTCTCCTATAATAATGTATCATCAGGTTGCAACAGATCTCTACTGGAATGAATGCACACCAGAAAACAGAAACCACTGAGTCCCATCCCTAGAGATTCTGGTCTGGTAGTTCGTGGGTGAGTCAGATTATCTGCATTTCAAGCTAGTCCCCAGATACTGTGCTGCTGCTGGCCCATCCAAAGACCACACTTTTGAGAACTGATGGACCAAGGGCATCAACCTATACAAGAGGCCTTCCCAAGTTCCATGACAAATCTTACCAAAAGTTAATGATTATATTTCTTTGAGTCCTGACTCAAAGATGTTCTTGAATCTTAGAGATAAATGTGCACCAACTTATATAAGTCAAGAGCTTTTCAACATTTGTGTAATTATTCACACTACTTTATCCCTCCTGCCTTTTGGTCATTTCTCTAACATCAGCCCATACCCTAGCAAAGCAGACAGGAGGTAAAAATTAAAGCAATCAATCCTGCTATGCAGAGCAGCTCTGGCAAACACTCAGAGATGAAAGCAATCTAATTAGCAAAACTAATGGCTAAAACTGGGCTGGGGTTTATCTGTGAATTTTACCCATGCTCTCTGTCTCAGATAAAGAGAGCCGCTGATCAAAATAGCAACTTCACCGAAGTGTTGAGGCAAGGGGACTGATAGGGAAAGCTCATTTGGTTTGCTTTCTCATTGGAAAGCTGCTTGCCTGCCTCACCTCAATCTGACACAGCTCGGTGTGGTCAGATACTAGTCTAACACAGGTGACATTACTTTGGTGATGACAAAGTGAACAACATATAGGATTCTCGTTTCCAAGGACTTCTGTACTCAAAGTGCAGAGTTGAAACTTACATTTTCTAATGTTCCCAAGTCTGGTTTGTGCCATGTTTCGATTTTAATGAAGAAATCATCTTTCATATATTCATTCTGCAGAAAAACACAACACGAAAATGATAGCGATCTTCTACCTGTTCCTTGGTGCCACATCTGAGGGAGCTTTTCAACCAGTATGGGCATCCAGGCTTTGACTCTACAAGGAGACTGATCCTCAAGTGACAAAGAATCATTAGCTACCAATTTCTGTAGACTTGTCAGGCAAACCAAATGCTGCATGCTTTTAAATAATTCAAACAATCCTACTTGCCACACAGCATACTGGGCTAATGAAGAAGCTGTGAGGTCTGGTAAGCAAACATGGCATTTGAAAGGAGTAAGAAAAGCAAAGTAACATCAACGGGGAGATTTTGAGACAAGGGCAGAAAGAGCCCATGAACACTGGGAACATGCGTTAGAGCATGGGGGCCAGTGGAGGGGACATAGGAGGGAACCATGCAGGGATGGGCAGTTAGCAAAGAATGGTTAAAAATAATTACTGTGTAAAACAAAGTTTAAAGATGAAAGTAAGAGACACAAAAATAGTTTTACTCACCGTTACAACTGAGGCACAATGGAGAGGCAGGTAATAAAAGGAGAAAATTTTCAGAATATTAATTGGAGTCAAAACAATCTGTTCCAATACTTAATGTCACAAAGACTAAACTATCTGAAAACACAACATTTATTTAGTAGCTATGTTTGTAAAACATAGTTTCTACACAAGTGACACTATATGGTACATTAATTTAGATTACGGAGTACAAATAAAATATGAATAATCTAATTTTTAAAATAATGCTAAAAAGAATAATGTCACACAAACAAAACATTATTTATAAGGTCAATTTAGCAAATGATAGGATGCTGTTTCAGAAGTCTGTCCTATTCCTCCTCTATTATGTAGCAATGTAAGTAAAAATACTGTTGAAATGCACAAAAAGACACTTCTGAGTGTGAATGACCTTTCTTTTGGCTTACTCCTGGAGCCAGCATAGTCAGCAAGGACCCCAATGTGGCTGCCATGTGGGAATGAACTTATGCCTGGCACAAAGTTCTGCGGGGAGGAACCCAATGCAGTTCTTCGTCTGCCATCATTTTGGCAGTGACTGTCCAAAAACCCACGGAAGACCTTGCTCAGTGTAACCCTTCTCAAAGACACTGGTACTGAGAGTCCCTCTCCTCATCCTCAGGGTAAAGGGGTGAAATGGCTGCTGGGGGCTAGGCTTACTTGTTCTACAGTAGGGGTATGCATTCCAGGCTTTCTCATGAAATACCAAGGAGCCCTCGGGAGCAATCATCCTCACGAATGCAGGAACTTTGCTGGGAGAAGAGAGATATTGGATATATTTAACAGCACTATCAATTCTTTCTTGGTATCTATCCAACTGCTTGAAAGAGTACAGCAATCAAAGGCGACCACGTTCTAAGTTTGATAAACTAGTTTATTTCAATCCCAAAGTAATTCAGTAGAAATGAACACATAATCTTTTACATTTTAAATAAAAATGATTAAGAATATTTAGCTGGGTATGGTGGCTTATGCCTGTAATCCTAACATTTTGAGAGGCTGAGGAAGGAGGATAGCTTGAGCCCAGGAGTTTGACACTAGTCTGGGCAACATGGTGAAACCCTGTCTTTACAAAAAATACAAAATTAGCCAGGTGTGGTGCCACATGCCTATATCCCCAGCTATTCAAGAGGCTGAGGTTGGGAGGATTGCTCAAGCCTGGGAAAGGGACGTTGCAGTGAGCTGAGATCACACCACTGCACTCCAGCCTGGGTGACAGAGCAAGACCTTCTCTCACAAGGAAAAAAAAAAGTAACTGCATAGAGGGTTTTTATTTTATTTTTTTATAGAAGCAATTCTCTCTTAAGGACTTCTGATCTACTACCCCAATGTGAAACCTAAGAATTAATGATTACTCATCCTGCACATTAATACAATATAGTTCTCTTATAGTTAAATGACATTATACTGTTTCTTAATGCAAAAAGCCCCAGAATAAGGAGATACCTCTGAATAAAAGTCTCTTAATATATTTTACAGAACAGACCTGAAGAAAAATGACAATGTCAAGGACCCATGCAGAACGTGAGAAATGAAAGCATATCCAAGTACAAAATTTTGTAGGTATGAGGAAGAGAAAGGTTAAATACGTGATTAATACATGAGACGTTTGTGTAAGCATATGATAATCAGAAACAAACCCAACATATAAAGGGGCAAAAGTCTTCCACAGGCCCATTCCAAATAGAAAATGTTGCTCATTAACAAACAAATGGAAAAATCAGTCTTACCAGTCTTCAAATAAATGTAAATGAAGTGACTGATTTACTGACTGGAGCCCACTGTAAAGAGTAGTTTTGCTTGCACAGACTTTTCACAGAAAGGATTCAAATCTCAACACTACCACTTAGAAGCTGTGTGACCTCAGGCACATTACTTGGCTACTCTGAAATTCCTCATGTGTTGAATGGAATTCGTATTACCTGCTCTGCAGGTTATTTAGAGAATTAAATATTATAATGTATTTAGCACATTGCACAGTACAATGAGCTCAAAAAATGGTAGTTACTGCTTTTTAATTATAAGCTGACACAGAGTGGGGGACTTTCATATGACTTTCTTCACTTAAATCTTCCAGTAATACTACGAGGTAAGCATTATTTCATCATTTCATGTAACCAGCATTTTAGTGTCTAAATAACCATATGTCAAAACCATGTCCTCAAATTTCAGGCCCTATATATTTCTCAAATCACAGATGTTTCTGAGAACTTCAAGCACAACTTAATTTGTTCAACTAAGAGAAAGAATAAACTATGGAAATGTGGGCTCCAGAGAGGACTTCTGACACTGTAACATGATTGCGCATTTGGCCAGAACTAGTCTTATGTTGAATTTCGCAGCCTAAGCAAGATAGATGGTAAGGAACCCATGCCACGCAGAGCTAAGCAGCAAGAGAAGAGGTACTGTGGACAACCCTGTCACTCATCCTCTCAGTCATCAGGCCAACAGTGCTTAAGAATGGGTACACAGCTTGGAGGTTCCACTTTTCTGGCAAATTAAATCACTGGAAAAGAAAAGTAGATATATGGTAGTACTAGTGAGATTCCAAGAACATAAAAGTGATTTACAAGTGCCTTCACATCCTTAAAAATGAAAGGGGCTAATTCTCTGATCACTTATTTCCTTTCAAATGGTGGAACGATTCATTCAAACTTCAGAAACATGAAGCCAGGATAACTGAAAATATCATCACCTTAAAAGTCAAAGAGTATCTAGCGGTCCAAAAAATTTATCACATTGCTAAAGAACTAGAACCAAAATCCCTTTAAGTGTGGGTGAGGTCTAATCAGGGTACAATAGAACACATAAGGATAATTTTTTAAGCCAAGCTATAAGATTACCTATTCATCTGAAAGTATGGCAAACAGATCTATCAGTGGTTCAGCTGGTCAACTTAGAAAAAGCAGGAGAGGCAGGGTGTGGTGGCTCACACCTGTAGTCCCAGCACTTTGGGAGGCCGAGGTGGGTGGATCACCTGAGGTCAGGAGTTTGAGATCAGCCTAGCCAACATGGTGAAATCCTGTCTCTACTAAAAATATAAAAAATTAGCCAGGCGTGGTGGTGCGTGCCTGTAACCCCAGCCACTTGGGAGGCTGAGGCAGGAGAACTGCTTGAACCTGGGAGATGGAGGTTGCAGTGAGCTGAGATTGTGCCACTGCACTACAGTCGGGGCAACAAAGCAAGGCTCTGTCTCAAAAAAACGAAAAGCAGGAGAAACAGTTCTGTATTAACTCAGACACATACTTTAACTATCCTATTTATTCCTATAGTACCTGATATGTGAAGAACTTTAATATTCATAAATGTTCTAAAATTTGCTAACTCAAAATAGAAAGAAATTAGACTATTATTAACTTTAATATTTCTTTATCTCACTCTGAATGCCTACCTTATTTCTAAGATATTTTTCCCGCCATGTGAATTCCAACAATTCATTTTATGTTTTGACTGAGTTGATCAAGTTCAAACTTATAAGCTAGCTTTATTTCAAATTTACTGATTTTTTTTATGTTTGAGAACATTAACAAATACATTTCTCCTCAATGAATCTAAGTAAATGACTAAACTTGAGGTAAATGTATATATAGAGTAAATAAAATTAAATTTCAATTCTACTTCAAAGGTAAGAAATTTTCATTAATGGCAACCTTAATATATTCCTAACATGGTAGTTCAGGTGTGCCATTTATATACAATTGAGAGCATATACATCATTTTCCCACCACATTACCACTTAGTTAAGACCCTTTAGTAAAATGCAGTGGATTCTTGTTTTGGAAGCTTAGAGAGCTTCAGAGAAGGAACAATTATTAACTGAATTAACAAAATGAAGCTAGGCCTTCAAAAACAAACATGCAAAAAGGACAATCTTCCTCTTATCCTCCCAAACTATTCACAGATGGTGCTCCCTCATGATAAATCAATATTCCTAACAGTGCTTACTTACCTCCAGGTAAACATGGCTAGATTTCAGCTGCTTAAGAGTTAAGACTTACCCATAGTACAATGGCCAGGACCATGAAAACTCTTTAAGAATACATACCCCTTCTCCCACTCGGAACGGTACTTTAAGAATATTTAACTTCCGGGTAAAATATGACCATAATGTACACTGAACGCCTGATCTAGGTGCATTCCTTTTTTAATCCTATTCCTGAGATGGCAAATCATTTCTAACTGCACTTTTCCCTGGAAATTCTTATGTCTATCTGTAAGCCACACAAGCAAGATAACTTTCCCCCATTCTCCTTCCTACTGCAGATGAACATAAAACACAGAAAAATACAGGGAAGAATTTGAAGATCAGATTAATTTATCACAAATAAACCAATTAATCTTTCATTTTATGATCAACTGAAATATCCCTTAAATACACTGAGAGGTCTTCTCTTCACCCGTCAGGAAAGGCTCAGTTGAGACGACAAAAAAAGAAAGGGCCAGGTGCAGTGGCTCACGCCTGTAATCCCAGCACTCTGGAAGGCCAAGGTGGGCAGATCACCTTAAGCTGGGTGTTCAAGACCAGCCTGGACAACATGGTGAAACCCTGTCTCTACTGAAAATACAAAAATTAGCCAAGTGTCGTGGTGCACACCTGTAATCCCAGCTACTTGGGAGGCGAAGCAGGAGAATTGTTTGAATCCAGGAGGTGAAG
>CAUYQU010020253.1:0-29801 GCA_963574635.1 Cheracebus regulus | reverse complement strand
AAAGGTAAAGAGCATCACCATAATGAAGAATCTACATCAACTAATGGGCAAAACAGCCAGCTAGCATTACCAGAAGCTGCAATTTTCGTCTCTGATAAAACAGACTTTAAACCAACAAACAACATAAGAAACAAAGAGGGACATTACATGGTGGTGAAAGGATCAACGCAACAAGAAGAGCTAAGGATCCTAAATATATACGCACCCAATACAAGAGCACCCAGATACATAGGGCAAGTTCTTAATGACTTACAAAGAGACTTAGACTCCCACAGAATAATAGTGGGAGACTTTAACATTACACTGTCAATATTACACAGATCAACGAGATAGAAAATTAACAAGGATATCCAGGACTTGAACTCAGACCTGGAGCAACTAGACTTAACAAATATTTACAGAACTCTCCTCCCCAAATCCACAAAACATACATTTTTCTCAGTATCACGTTATACCTATTTTAAAAGTCACCACATAATTGGAAGTAAATCACTCCTCAGCAATTGCATAGCATTTCATAGGTTTAAATAAAATATTGGTTGGCTGCTTGTTTGTTATTTTCATCCCCTATTCCTTCGTGTCTCCATTGTTAAGCACAATTATTGGCATAAAAGCTTTTTTTAATGCCCATTTTTAAACTGCATTCTAGCCTGGGCAATAAAAGAAGAATCCCATTCTCTCTCCCTTTTTCTCTTCCTCTTTCTTTCTCTCTTTCATTCTTTTTGTTCTTTCTTTTGCTGTTCTTTCTTTCTCTAAAAAAAAAAAAACCAACAAGATCAAAAGAAACAAAGAAAGGCATTACATAGTGGTAAAAGGATCAATGCAAGAAGAAGAACTAACGATCCTAAATATATACACACCCAATATAGGAACACCCAGATACATAAGACAAGTTCCTAACGACGTGCAAAGAGACTTAGACTGGAACACAATAATAGTGGTAGACTTTAACACTGCACTGTCAATATTAGATAGATCAACAAGACAGAAAATTAACAAGGATATCCAGGACTTGAACTCAGATCTGGACCAAGTAGACCTAATAGACATCTACAGAACTCTGCACCCCAAAGCCACAGAATATACATTCTTCTCAGCACCACATTGTACCTACTCTAAAATTGATCACATAATTGGAGGTAAATCACTCCTCAGCAAATGCAGAAGGGCAGAAATCATAACAGTTTGTCAGACCACAGTGCAATCAAATTAGAACTCAAGATTGAGAAACTCACTCAGAACCGCACAACTTCATGGAAACTGAACAGCTGGCTCCTGAATGTTGACTGGATAAACAATGAAATGAAGGCAGAAATAAAGATGTTGAAGACACAACGTACCAGAATCTGTGGGACACATTCAAAGCATGTCTAGAGGGCAATTTATAGCAATAAATGCCCACATGAGAAGAGAGGAAAGGTCCAAAATCGACACCCTATTGTCAAAATTGAAAGAACTATAGGAACAAGATCAAAAAAAACTCAAAGGCTAGCAGAAGACAAGAAATAACTAAGATCAGAGCAGAACTGAAGGAGATAGAGACACAAAAAACCCTTCAAAAAAATCGATAAATCCAGGAGCTAGCCTTTTTTGAAAAGATCAACAAAATAGACCGCTATCCATACTAATAAAAAATAAAAGAGAAAAGAATCAAATAGATGCAATAAAAAATGATAAAGGGAATATCATCACCAACTCCACAGAAATATACATTACCATCAGAGATTACTACAAACAACTCTATGCACATAAAACAGTAAACCTGGAAGAAATTGATAAATTCCTGGACACTTGCACTCTCCCAAGACTAAACCAGGAAGAAGTTGAAACCCCGAATAGACCAATAACAAAGGCTAGTGTTGGGCAGCAATTAATAGCCTACCAACCAAAAAAAGCCCAGGTCCAAATGGGTTCACAGCCAAATTCTACCAGATGTACAAAGAGTAGCTGGTACCATTCCTTCTGAAACTATTCCAAACAATACAAAAGGAGGGAGTGCTTCCCAAATCATTTTATAAGACCAACATCATCCTGATACCAAAACCTAGCAGAGACTCAACAAAAAAGAGAACTTCTGGCCAGTATACATGATGATCATAGATGCAAAAATCTTCCAGAAAATACCAGCAAACTGATTGCAACAGCACATCAAAAAGCTTATCCACACGATCAAGTAGGCTTCATCCCAGGGATGCAAGCCTGGTTCAACATACGCAAGTCTATAAATGTAATTCACCACATAACCAAACACACAAACCACATGATTACCTCAATAGATGCAGAGAAGGCCTTTGACAAAATTCTGCAGCCTTTATGCTAAAAACTCTCAATAAACTAAGTATCAAAGGAACATATCTCAAAATAATAAAAGCTATTTATGACAAACCGACAGCAAATATACTGAATGGGCAAAACCTGGAAGCATTCCCTTTGAAATCTGGCACTAGACAAGGATGCCCTCTTTGACCATTCCTACTCAATATAGTATTGGAAGTTCTAGCCGGAGTAAGCAGACAAGAAAAAGAAATAAAGGGTATTCAAATAGGAAAGGAGGAAGTCAAATTGTCTCTATTTGCAGATGACGTGATTGTATATTTAGAAGACCCCATTGTCTCAGCCCACAATCTTCTCAAACTTCAGCAAAGTCTCAGGATACAAAATTAATGTGCAGAAATCACAAGTATTCCTATACACCAATAACAGACTTAAAGAGAGCCAAGTCAGGAGCGAACTGCCATTCACAATTGCTACAAAGAGAATAAAATACCTAGGAATACAACTAACAAAGGACGTAAAGGACCTCTTCAAGGAGAGCTACAAACCACTGCTCAACGAAATAAGAGAGGACACAAACAGATGGAAAAACATTCCATGCTCATGGTTAGGAAAAATCAATATGGTGAAAATGGCTGTACTGCCCAAAGTAATGTGTAGATTCAACACTATCCCCATCAAGCTACCAATGACCTTCATCACAGAACTAGAAAAAACCACCTTAAACTTCATATGGAACTAAAAGAGAGCCTGCATAGCCAAGACAATCCTAAGCAAAAAGAACAAAGCTGGAGTCATCATGCTGCCTGACTTCAAACTATACTACAAGGCTACAGTAATCAAAACAGCATGGTACTGGTACCAAAACAGAGATATAGATCAATGGAACAGAACAGAGGCCTCGGAGGCAATGCCACCCATCTTCAACCATCTGATCTTTGACAAACCTGACAAAAACAAGCAAGGGGGAAAGGATTCCCTGTTTAATAAATGGTATTGGGAAAGCTGGCTAGCCATGTGCAGGAAACAGAAACTGGACCTCTTCCTGACACCTTACACTAAAATTAACTCCAGATGTATTAAAGACTTAAACATAAGACTTAACACCATAAAAACCCTAGAAGAAAACCTAGGCAAAACCATTCAGGACATAGGCATAGGCAACGAGTTTATGACTAAAACACCAAAAGCATTGGTAACAAAAGACAAAATAGACAAATGGGATCTAATTTAACTCTAGAGCTTCTCCACAGCAAAAGAAACAATCATTAGAGTGAACTGGCAACCAATAGAATGGGAAAACATTTTCACAATCTACCCATCTGACAAAGGGCTAATATCCAGAATGTACAAAAAACTAAAACAGATTTACAAGAAAAAGACAAACCCATTCAAAAGTGGGCAAAGGATATCAACAGATCCTTTTCTAAACAGGACATATATGAAGCTAACAAACATATGAAAAATTGCTCATCATCACTGGTCATTAGAGAAATGCAGATCAAAACTACATTGAGATACCTTCTCATGCCAGTTAGAATGACGATCATTAAAAAATCGGGAGACAACAGATGCGGGAGAGGATGTGGAGAAATAGGAGCACTTTTGCATTGTTGATGGGAGTGTAAATTAGTTCAATCAGTGTAGCGGCACTGTTTACAATAGCAAAGACCTGGAACCAACATAAATGCCCATCGATGATAGACTAGACAAGGAAAATATGGTACATATACACTATGGAATACAATGCAGCTATTATAAAGATGAGTTTGTGTCCTTTGTAGGGACATGGATGAACCTGGAAACCATCATTCTCGGCAAACTGACACAAGAACAGAAAATCAGACACCACATGTTCTCACTCATAGGTGGATGTTGAACAATGAGAACACATGGACACAGGGAGGGGAGCATCACACATTGGGGTCTGTTCGGTGGGAGCTTGGGGAGGGACGGAGGAATGGGGAGGTTGGGGAGGGATAACATGGGGAGAAATGTCAGATATAGGTGATGGGGGGATGGAGGCAGTAAACCACATTGCCATGTATGTACTTATGCAACAATCCTGCATGATCTGCACATGTACCCCAGAACCTAAAGTACAATGAAAAAAAAAAAAAAAGAAAACTTGCCAATTCATGTGATGTGATATTTTCAAATGTTACTAAATTCTTGTTCATTTAATGATAATGCATATCAAGGCTATGGAATATTTAAACACTTTTTATAGTCATCAAAGTAATAATAAATAATTTTAAAATGAACCTTTTTTTTTCTAGCTGATGAAAGTCAGATTGTGGTACAAGCATTGAGGCTTAATACAATGTCAAAGTTTACCTTTACTGATTGTACCCGATTTGATGCGTTGATTAAAGATGTCTTTCCTGGAGTTGACTTTAAAGAAGTAGAATATATTGAACTAAATGCTGCATTAAAGCAGGTCTTTGAAGAGGCCAATTATGAAATTATACCCAACCAGGTAACTGTCAAGGATATTTTATAATAGATTGATCCCTTTTCCTAATTGATTCCTTATTAACTATCCTTGTCCTTCATCTTTCAACTTATCTTTTAACTTAGATCTCACTTGCTCAAGGAAGTCTTCCGGGATCTTCAAGCCCTGATTAGATCTTCTTGCTATTTGCTGTTATCATATCCACTTGTTTCATGTTTGTGTATTTGTTTAGCATTGATTCTCCTCTACCACATAGTTGTCTCCATGAAACTATTTTCTTTTTTTTTTTTTTTTGATTGAGTCTTGCTCTGTCACGCAGGCTGGAGTGCAGTGGTGAGATCTCTGCTCACTGCAACCTCTGCCTCCTGGATTCCAGTGATTCTCCTGCCTCAGCCTCCTGAGTAGCAAAGATTACAGGCACACACTACCACACTTGGATAATTTTTATATTTTTAGTAGAGATGGGGTTTCCCCATGTTGGCCAGGCTGGTCTCAAACTCCTGACCTCAAGTGATCTGCCCACCTTGGCCTCCCAAAGTGCTGGAATTACAGGTGTGAGACACCGCACCTGGCTATCCATATATATTTTTGCTCACCATTTTATTCCTAGGGCCTGTTACAGTAACTAGTGTGTAATGGATTCATCATACATATACATTTATAATTGATTATATATATGATTTAGTTTTACTTTGATAATTTCTTAGGTTTTTTTTTAAGTGGGTCTCTTTATGCAGTGCAAATAATTCTTCAAAATTAGCACTTTGCCCTCAGTTTTGGAGAGAGGTAAGATAAGAATGAATGAATGAATAAGTGATAAAATAATGAATGTAGTATATTTGAATGAGTGAATGAGTAAAGCAAGTAACGAACATCTTATTTGTAATGTCAAAAACTTGGAAAGCAACTTTGTTTCTTTTAAAGAAATATTAAAGTATTGAAAAATTATATTGTTAATATGTTCAGATTTATTTAGGTATTCTATTACATTTTAGGCTTTATATTCCACTCAAGAAATCAAAGGCTTAATTTACATATTAGAACCGCTGTTATATAATAAAAGTAGAATTAAGTATGATTGAATATTATAAATCATATATGAGCATATTTCTTTCCTACTAGATCAAAAAGGCTTTAGAATTGTATGAACAGTTATGCCAGAGGATGGGAGTTGTTATTGTTGGTCCAAGTGGTGCTGGAAAATCAACCCTTTGGAGGATGTTAAGGGCAGCACTTTGTAAAATTGGCAAAGTAGTGAAACAATACACTATGAATCCCAAAGCTATGCCTCGATATCAATTATTAGGCCATATTGACATGGACACAAGAGAATGGTCTGATGGTGTTTTGACAAATAGTGCTCGTCAAGTGGTTCGGGAACCTCAAGGTTAGTCTCTATGTATACTTCTTTGCTTTACTTACTAATTCTTAGAGAATGATAGGATTTGTCTATAACACTGTCTTTTTCAAGGCTTATCCATGACCATAAAGTCATAATAAAGTTGTAACGATGTACATTTGATATTTTACTTTGGAAGGGCCAAGACATGCTATCATTTTCAGTTAAACTCTGTGAGTATTTTTAATATAATAGAAACTTAGAGTAAGTTGTGTGAATGTAATTCACAATTAGATTGATTTACTGATGAATATAAAATATTTACTGAGTGAGTTGATATTATAATGCCTCAGAAATAAGCAAGATGACAGATTTTTATTTGGGGTTAATATTGGTGTATATGAACAGTATCAACTCATTAGTTTGAAGAAAGTATTTTGAATACTTTTGAAAATTGAAGTGGTAAAACTGCACACTTCCTGGTCTAACTTTGTTGACTTGGTTTTTTAAGAGAATTTTTGGCCAGAGTCAGAGGAGACTTTCTACTTTTTGCCAGGTCATAATTTAATTAATAATCATTTTTCTAAGACAGTAAGTGAAAGCATTGAAAGGGATTTTCAATGTAGTCTTTTCTTTAATGTCACAGTAAGTAAAGGCCAGTTATTACCTTCATGTATTTCTCACAGTTTTATTGGTGTAATTTTCTTCCTTGAATTGTTTCAAAGGTCCAAGTACAATATTAACCACTCCCATTTTAGGAAAGATGGAAAGAAAAGTTTTTATCCTGGAAAGACTATGTATACAATTGATCACTACTTTTCCCCCTTTGAGGTCACCTGCTTATATGTCAAGAAAATTTGACAGTGGTGAACTTTTTATTTCTCATGCAGGGCACTGGAAATTGTATTTTCTGTATTTTCTGAAAGATATACCACATAGCAAGCATTTGTACATTCTTATGACATAATAGAAGATAAAGGTCTGAAGAATATCTTGTGGGAATAGAAATACCTGTCTTGTTTTTTTTAGTGAAATTACCTATTTTGTATGTTTATAGATAATGCATTATTACATGATATATATCTGCTCAGCCTATATTTCCCATGGGTTCTCTAGCATATTTGTAGTACAAATTCATATGAAAATTAAGAATTGGTTTAGTCCTTATTTTTAATTGTTATCACTGCATGTATTTTTTTTTATCTCTACTGTTTTGATTTGAAAATAGATGTCAGCTCATGGATAATCTGTGATGGCGATATTGACCCTGAATGGATAGAATCTCTGAATTCTGTTCTGGATGATAATCGACTACTCACTATGCCCAGTGGAGAAAGGATTCAATTTGGCTCAAATGTTAACTTTGTATTTGAAACTCATGATTTAAGTTGTGCCTCACCAGCCACAATATCTAGAATGGGAATGATCTTTCTTAGGTAAGTCTTAGATTATTTATACATATTACATTAGCATATTATTTTATTATCCTGGCTTCATGTTAAGTAAAGTAAATGTAGTATGAATAATGAATAAATATTTTTGATTTTTATGATTTATGATTAACTTCTTTTTTGTTAGGTTTTAATTAATTCAGAGAGTTCCTGTTTTATTACAAAATTGAATTATTTTAGCAATTTTAGTTATATCACAGTTATGAAATTATTATTTTTATTTGTTTAAATGAAACAGCAAGAAAATTTGTTCTCTTTATTTTTGCTGAAATATTGTGATTGAGGTCAGAGAAGTGAACATATTAATTATGAGCTAGAGGCTAATAATTTAAAGCTGAGTAACAATATTTTAATTATAGAATTTTAGATTCATAGAATTTTAGGGCTAACCCAGGTTTAATAGGTCCTATGGTTCAGTCTTTTCATTTTACAAATTGAAAATATCTTTACTTAATATTTTTTTTCTTCTTCAGTATATTTGGAAGAGGTTTGAAGACTGAAAATTAATAATAAGCCAATTTTAGATATCATGTAAAATAGTCTAATACCAGAACATGGATATTTGATCCAATTTTATTTTTGAAAACTAGTAATATTTTGGCATATTAAGAAAGTTTTATTTTACTTTTTCAATTTGTTATTTATCATCCTGTATAACAATTTATTTTTTTTTAGGACCATTTAAAGTCACTTTAGGTGTTGTATGACACATGACAATGTAATAAAATTGGTTCAAATCATGTTTTGAAATTATTTAGTTGCTTACTTCTTTGATAGTATTGTAGGAAACATTTACTTTAAATTAGCCAGAAACTTCAGTTGATATTTTGAGGTGTTATTAAAGGGTAATATAATTTTAGGTTTATAGTTTTCATAGCAGGATTCACATGCAATTTATCATATTTTTAAACTGTGTTCTTAATCTTTTGAGAAAAATAGAATAAGTTTTTAGTTAAAGTACTTGTTAACTATCATATATATGATACTAAGTTACGCACCTTAGGAAGGAGAGAGTTAGAAAGGAGCAACACTAATGTTTATAGAGAGCTCACCTTTTTGGAGAATAGTTTCACGTAGAGGAGACAAAATAAACCAACATTTACACAAGATGAAATATAAGTGAACTAAGCAGTAAGTAGAATACTATACATAGTTAGCAGAAAAAGAGACCACATATTGCTGTAGAGGACTTGAAAATTGTTGGTAAATCAGGTATTGTAAAAGACATAATGAATATATAGGATTGCATATAAAATACAGATACATGTTAACTTTTTTTTGTTGCTATGTGTTCAGCTTGTATCTTAGTTTTAGGTTTCATTCATTCTCTTGGCAGATATTTTTTGAGCACTGGCTATGTGATAGGCCAAAGATGGCCCTTTAACTACTGACATAAATGTTATTATTAATGGTGCTAGGACAACTGGGATGAAGTAGGTGGTGTTGGGTAAACCTAGACATGTAGTCTCATAGGCATTGAGAAAATACCATTGGTAAGAAACTCTTTATTTGGAGGAGCTTAGCATCTTTGGTTGGCCTACTTTGGGCTAATCTAATTTTATTTAATTATTAACCTCTTTGATGTTTTAATTTTGTTTTTCACATTACGCTGCATAGAAAATGTGAGAGCAGAGATTCAAGGCATCAGTGTTATTTATTAATTTGCTATGAAACAATGGTAGAAGATAGGAAAAAAATGCCAAAAATTATGAGCTCTTATCAATTCTAAAATAACTAATATGATTTGTCTTTACTGTAATTTTTTATAATTATGTAAGATATAATTTTGAATAAGATGTGAATCTCTACTATTTCAACAATTGGGTTTTGGTGAAATAATTGGATTTTACCCATATAATTATGTGCTTTGCTAAAAAATTATATTTTACTTTAGGAAGATCTTTAAATTTTAATAATGGCCT
The DNA here is from genome assembly GCA_963574635.1 of Cheracebus regulus. NCBI lineage: Eukaryota > Metazoa > Chordata > Mammalia > Primates > Pitheciidae > Cheracebus > Cheracebus regulus. The sequence continues at coordinate 20,360 of CAUYQU010020253.1, read as the reverse complement.
AGGAATTTAGGTAGTTGGATTTTTATGGCTTAGAGAAAAAACAGTTTTAAAGATCTGTATTACATTTTAGATCAGTGCGTTTTAAACTCTAATATGCATTTGAATCATCAAGGGATCTTATTAAAATGAAGATTTTTGCTTTAGTATGTCTGGAGAGTGATTTGGGGTTTTACATTTCTAACAGACCACTCTGAGTAGGAATGGTTTAGGCCACTTTAGGCTATGTAGAGCCTATGTAGAGTAGGTTCTGTAGATATATAATTCTTGGTTAGTTTATATTTATAATAAAATGGATGAAATTTGTTTTATTTTGTAGAAAATGACACGTATATGTATGTATACCTATATGCATGTGTGTGTGTGTGTATATATATATATATATGTATGTGTGTGTATATACATCACACAAATGTAACTGTATTATTCACATATACACATAGTAAAGTAACTAAAGCCACCTTTTGTATGCTAGCAGGTAAAATATATGTTTAGAATAATGTTTATTAGAGCAGAAATTTATTTTAAAGTAAATCGATAATTTCTTCATAAATAATTTCTTATTGGTCTAATCTGTTTCAGTGATGAAGCGACAGATCTCAATTCTCTGATAAAATCTTGGTTGAGGAATCAGCCTGCCAAATATAGAAATAATCTTGAAAATTGGATTGGAGATTATTTTGAAAAGGCTTTACAATGGGTTCTAAAGCAGGTAAATTAACCATAATGTTTCATAATTACTTGAGGTGAGAAGTATGATTAAGAGTGATGCTTATTTTTCTTGTGGTAGAGCTCTTCTAGAATGTGGGGATGAGGTGAGAGGTCAATGTAGTCACCACTACTCCTCTATATCTCTTAACATAACTGTTTATTGTGTTAGTCTTAAAACATTTTACATCTTTCATTCATAATATTTCACACTGCTTACCTAAAAATCTTGATTATTATAATGTCTTTCTAATTTTTACCAGCAAAAACTATCTTGCTGTCACGTTTTACTAATATGCCAATAAATACCTATATATATCACATGTTTATATAATGTATAGGTATTTATATACCTATTATATATACACCTATATATATCAATATATACATATATCATGTACATGTTGCCAGATGCTTCTCATTGTTACCACTCAGTAATATACTATATGCTGGTTTTAAGCAGATACTCTCTTGTCAAAGTTCAGAATAAATATATTGAAGAGTAGCATTAAGGGCTAACTCTGCTTTATATCATATATATGATATATATAAGATTAAAAATAATATGAAGTTAACACTAAAGTAGAAAAAGGATGGTGAGTTATTTGCTATAATGATGAAAACATTTGTGTATATTTAACAAAAACATTGAACATCTAATATATATGACGCATAATACAAGAGAAACTTTGAGAGGTAAAGATTAACAAGATAATTCTTTTCTTGAGAAGTATATATCTAATGGAGGAACATGACATGCAAACAGATAATCACAGTTCAGCAGGATGAAGAGAATATTGCTGTCATTTAGAAGAGGTTTAAAAGGAGATCACATTTGATTTTGAATTTGAAATGTGAAAAAAGTTTAGCATGCAAAGAAGACCATGGAGGGCATTTAGATATTCTATATGTTTATGTCATTGCTTTTATGAAAAATAAAAACATATACAAAAAGAGGATATAAATAGCGTGAGTTTTTGGAAAGTATCTGATTGTTAATCTGAACCTGATTTAGAGGTCAATACTTTGGGATTGAACAAGATATAGAGAAATGAAGATTTGTTTTACTTTTCTCAATCTTTTTCTTTTCTGACTTTGTCAGAATGAAAAATGGAGAAATAGGGATTTGTGAGGAAGTGATGCAAATGAGGTAGGTTTTCCTGGATGCCTAGGAAAGGAAACATTCCTATTGGCTCCTGGTCTGCCCAGAGCTGTCTCCTCCTTTGTGCTTCTCTAGCAACATACAGCGTCTACCAACTATATTGTAATTGTCTGTTTACATTAAACTATAAGCACCTTGAAGGTAAGGACCAAGCCTATCATACTCTTCACTGTGTCTCCAGAACCAACTATGATATTAAGAGATAGCAAATGAATGATAGTATTGTGCTTCATTATATACCTGATGCCTACATTGTGACACCTTCTCAGTAGATATGTTATTTCATTAATAGAAAACATTCAGAGCCTAACAAGGTTTTCCAATGCAAATACTTTGAGGTAATCTGTTAATAGTTGTGTGAATGTTAGAATAAAAAGTATCATATTAGATGGAAGATATTTGTGTGTATACAGGGGTTTGTGACTGTAGAAATGATGACAGGATAAGATTATCAAACAATATAGTGAATACCAGAGATTCAATTAGGAAAAAAAGGGTTTATGTTTTGCAGTCACACCCCTGTTTGTTTTATTTAATGTGTTAAGTGTTCTTTTCTTTGTATCCTGTATTTTGTTCACCATGCACAGGTTCTGAGGTATACCACAATGAATTCTCTAGTCAAATGCTCAAATTGTATTTATAACTAGAACTTTGCTTTCTTCTTTTTTCTCTTCCTCAGACTATGGGATAAAACTTTGCTTTCTTGTATGAATTCAGAAAATAAGAACATATAGAAGAAAATATGTACATTTCCTTTATCTCACCTTTGAAATCTGGAACTCTTAGCATGAGTCTATCTAGATTTCTTTCTTTCTTCTCCTTTCTTCCTGCTCTTCCTCCCATTTCTTCTTTCTTCCAAAAATATTTATTTTTTTAAGCAGAGCAATCTTTTTAAAATGTAAACTGGGTCATTTTACTCTATTATAAAAAACATGTTAAAGACAAGGAAAATAAAGTTTGTACTCATCATGTCTGATAAATTCCGCACTGTTGCCCTTGCCTGTTTCTCTGTTTTAAAACACTGTTTCCTTGCTTACTTAGGCATAACTTCTTTTAATTCCTTTTCCGTACTAAGTTTTCCTTTGCATGTGCTATATTCTCTTCCTAAGCAGATAGATCTCATCCTTCAGTCTTAGCTTAAATGTCACCTTTTTTTAAAGCAGCCGTGAGCCCTCAATCTGAGTTACTGTTTCCCACAACATTCTGTATTGTTGCCCTGTAGCTCTTAGTGCAAAATGTTAACCATTTCCTCTACTATGCTTGAGCTCCATGAAGACAGGGACTCTGTTTATTCCAGCTTTAAACAAAACAAAACAAAACAAAAGAAACCTAATGCCACATACAGATCCTAATGCATGATTGGTTCTCAGTAACTATTTATGGAAAGACTGAGAGCCATTTTTAATTTAACTCTGTTGCACTTACCAGGAGCCTCAGAGGGCTTACTGATCAAACCATCTACACAGCATTAATGTCCAGAAGTTTCATTTAAAAATTCTTCTCACAGAGAAAGCTCCAAATGATTTTTCATTGATGCCTGCTTTTTCTAACCTTTCTTTTCTAGTGCCATCAATCTAGCTCCTGCTTCTTCTTATCAGGAAGAGGAAATGACCATCTATTCTTTTTGGAAAAATGCTCACTAACTTACCTTTTCTCTTATATTCTTCAGGTTTAGGAATCAAATAAACCATATATCTATTTGAGAACTGTAGCATTGATAGCTAGAAATATACAATTGTATTTTCATGATTACTTTTTATTTTCAAAGTTTATATAAAAACTGAATGAAATCCAAACTTCCTAAAGTTTGAATAGATGAGTGAATTTAAAAATGGTTCTTGAAAAGATGTGAACATCAGTCTGTATGGCTCTAAGTTTACTGATTAATATTTGCCTTTTGTCTGTTTGTATCATGGATTTTAATCTGCAGAATGACTATGTGGTAGAAACAAGTTTGGTTGGGACTGTGATGAATGGTTTGTCACATCTACATGGTTGCAGAGATCATGACCAATTTATTATTAGTCTCATAAGGGGACTTGGTGGAAATCTGAATATGAAATCACGTCTGGAATTTACCAAAGAGGTAATGCATATTTAAAGCCTATATTTAGTCAAAAGTTTAATTTCTCATTAACTCTTAACTGCCAAAATACAATAATTTGTAACTTTAAGAGGGAACTTTTAAAATTTGAAATGTATTCAATTGAGTAATAATGTATTTATGTGTGTGTGTATATATGTATATTCTCCTTTGAGTTATTTTATGCTGTTTGATGCTATTCTTAATATTTTATAAAATAATGGTTTAATAAGTTAAAGTTTGGACCATATCTTTTTTAAGTTAGATACTTTTGAGCCTACTTATCTATATTTATTATTATTTATATAAAAGAATAGTTTAGTTTTTAATCATCCTTTTAACCAGAGCACTTTTAGGAATTAGGAATGCTAGGATGAATTAATTATTAATAAATCTTTTCTTTCATATATGTTTACATTCTATTATAGTCAAGTTGTTTATAAAGCTGAATTCTAAATAATAAGAGATTCTTTTCCTATTGGCCTCTACTGAAATTATTGGACATCTCTTCCTTTAGGTTGGATCTAACATTATGTTTCAGCTTTTTTTTCTCATTTTGCTGCTTCTGTGATAGTGTCATTTACTGGTTTCTTTATTCCTTTTTCCTTTCCATGGCTGTCCTATTGCTTCTGTTGCGAGGTGCTTCTCATTGTTACCACTCAGTACCATACTATATGCTGTTTTTAAGTAGATACTCTCTTGTCACAGTTCAGAATAAATGTATTGAAGAGTACCTGTAAGGGCTAACTCTGCTTTATATGTGCATAGATAACAGTTTTCAGTATTAAAAGGAATAATGGAGGGCAGTGGTCGTGACACTGGAATAGGACAGTCCCAGAATATGGTAGAAATGAAGGGCTTAAAGATTTCTGCATTTTGTAATTTATGATTTGATGTTAATAAGAACTCCATTAAAATTGAATATATTTATCTCTTAGTATATAATAAATATCCACCAAGTCATTATCTCCTACATATACTTTAATTTACTTGCATAAATGATCATTTAGAGAAAAATATTTGAGATAAAATGTTACTTTAATGATAAAATAGGTTTAGTATATATAAACTTTTCTTGGAACTAAGATGATTCACTTCTGGGACATTTACTTGGAGGAATTTTAAAATGTCACACACTCCGGAGTCTATGAAAACTTACCACAATTTTTTCCTCTTAAGGTTTTTAACTGGGCACGAGAATCTCCTCCAGGTTTTCACAAACCAATAGACACCTACTATGACTCTGCTACAGGTCGATTAGCAACATATGTGCTTAAGAAGCCAGAAAACTTGACCGCTGATGATTTCAGTAATGGCTTAACTCTTCCAGTCATTCAGACTCCTGACATGCAACGAAGTCTAGATTATTTCAAACCATGGTTAAGTTCTGATACTAAACAGCCCTTTATTTTGGTAGGACCAGAAGGATGTGGCAAAGGGTAAGAAAAATATTGGCAAAGGTATATATTGTGGATTTATTCCTTCCACCCCCAAATGATTTAATGGCTTTTGTTATGTTTCTTTTGGTTAAAGTAGCATTTACATTTTCATGGAAGATTCATTTTATTTTCATTAGTTGTAAAACTAATTGCTATAAGGAAGAATGTGTTCTTTGCCAGATTATGTGATTTCTACTGGAAAGAGCCGTCTGAGAAGATACTCTTAAAATGAATCTGCAAAATACAGCAAAAAAAAAAAAAATGAATACCTTAGATATACTCACATACCATTTGTTTTAGTTATAAAATATAAAATTTGAAGTTAGCTCTCTGTTTAAAAATAGTTTTTTATTCAGTTGGATTCAGCCTAGTTTTAGTACATATGGAGCATAGTCTCCTGAAATATAGGAACCATGGTTTATTGTTTTCATATTTCTAGTGGAGGAGTAGTAATTTAAAAAATTATATAAAATTATAGTAATTCTTTTAAACTTGTAAAACTTAAAATATTAAAATCTTCAGCTGTAGGGAAATGGTTGGTATATTTAATATATACTTTATCAAACTAGATTAATACTGAGAACTTTGATTTTTTTGACTGAAAACAGTCCCCACAATGCCTTAAAATATGAATTTATATTTTTCTAGTCTAAAAGTTAGAAAATTACTTTGATACATATGGAAGCCGTATCTGTATTTACCATTTTCCCCGTCATCATACACATTTTAGAAACTGATGTATTTATGAGATAGAAATTTCTTATTGAATATAAAATGTATTTTGTTGATTGCATTTTTATCAAAGTCAGATATCATGCATTTTTCATAGGATGCTGCTCAGGTACGCATTTTCACAACTACGGTCCACTCAGATTGCAACAGTTCATTGTAGTGCACAAACCACTTCTTACCATCTGCTGCAGAAACTGAGCCAGACTTGCATGGTAATCAGTACTAATACTGGTCGTGTATACAGACCAAAAGACTGTGAAAGACTTGTTCTGTACTTAAAAGATATCAACCTACCCAAACTTGATAAATGGGGGACAAGTACTTTGGTAGCTTTCCTACAACAGGTAAGTCATATCACTTAGTGTTTTAATCTAATTGGAAACAATTTAATTTAATTAACTTTTCTTAGAAAATATGCATTCTTCCTTTGGGGCCAATTTTATGTAGCATTTGTCATGGAAATTAAACTCCCGAAACATTTCAGTCTTGTTCCAGTTCTTCTGTGATTTTCCTTTCTTTAGAAGTTAGTATTACATCAAGTTGATATATGACAGGGAGAATAGAAAGTCTTCACTCTGCATCTATTACTTGTCTTTTATTCCTACAACAAGGAGGAAAACATAAGCTGGACACAGAGGTGGAGTTGGAGAAACTTTTGCTTCATGTTTTAAAGTATGCATTCTTCTGACAGCAGTTAGACTTGGCTATGTTTTTTTTTTTTCCCCCTGGCTGCTTTAACCCATTAGTCTCCATTTTGCCTTTATAAGGATTTGAGATCACATATCCTTAATCAGTGTAAAATATATTTTTTCTTTATGTTATTTACATCACATTAGAAACTTTAAATTCATAGAGTTTATTATGATACAGGTCCAAATTTAGCTTTACTATGTAACTGCAGAATACGATAAAGTATTTACAGAAAAAAAAATATTTTTCTGATGCTTTCATTTTCTAGGCTAATTGCTACTTGATTTATAATACCATCAGAATTTTAGTGTTTATTAGAGAGAAAAGCATTTTAAATGCATTTTAAATGCTAGGATAATATAGCTAACATTCATAGAACACAGAGATTTGAACAGTATTATTTTTCAGTGATACAATCATTCAAGATATATATATATATATTTTTTTGAGACAGAGTCTCTTGTTGCCCAGGCTGGAGTACAATGGCATGACCTGGGCTCACTGCAACCTCCACCTCCCGGTTCAAGCTCTTGCTGTCTCAGCCTCCCGAGTAGCTGGGATTACAGGCATGTGCTACCATGCCTGGCTAATTTTTTTGTAGTTTTAGTAGACATGGGATTTCTCCATGTTGGTCAGGCTGGTCTCCAACTCCTGACCTCAGATAATCCACCTGCCTCAGCCTCCCAAAGTGCTAGGATTACTGGTGTGAGCCACCTCTCCCGGCCAAGATATCTTTTAATGTTAAATTCTTGAGTTAGGTAGATGATGATTGCATTTGGAAATAATTGAAACTTAGGCAAAAATATTCTTCGCCATGATTAGGAAAGCTTAGGTATAAAATGTTTAAAATATACTTATTTTCGAATAGGTGTTGACATATCAAGGATTTTATGATGAAAATTTGGAATGGGTTGGTCTAGAAAATATTCAAATTGTGGCTTCTATGTCAGCTGGAGGAAGATTGGGAAGACATAAACTTACTACCAGATTTACTTCCATTGTCCGTCTTTGTTCTATAGAGTATGTATCTTTGTGTTTCAAATTTCTTCTATTTGGAAAGATATCATAGCTAATTGAATTTTATTAAAAGTATTTGTTACTAACACTTTAAAATGTAGAATATAAAAATGGTCAAACTTAAGCTCTGATATTTTTTCCTACCCTTCTCAAAATATAGGCAATAATTCAGGATGATAAAAGTTTTAATTAAAGCATCTTATTTATGAGAAGTGTGACAGGAAATAAAAGAAAACTGTTTTGTGTAGTCTGTGTCCCAAATTGTCAATCTCTGGAATCTGAATGGTGGATTTTAGATTTAAATGTTTTATGCAGTTCATAAAACAAAAATACTATCAAATTTATGAAGATAACAAAAAGAGAATTTGAATCTGAACAAGGGAGAATCAGGTCATTTTAATGGCTGATGGCATTATGCTAATTTATCTCCATGGTCCATAATTGTTACAGAGACTATGGCAATATCTCCTCTGTTTATATTTAATATACATTATATTACATTGCAAATATTTGAATATTACAAAACCTTATTTGTATACTTATGTGCTAATTGTACTCTATCAACTAACATTTTTTTTCCTAGAAATGTGCCTGCTGACAATTAAACCAGATTGAAATACGTTTTGGTTTGGTAGAAAGGGATTGATTTTATTTGTTGTTTTAGTTTTACTTTTATAGTTCTAAGGTGGATTACTGCCCTGTGTACAGGCTTTATGTAACTTAGAAATGTTTTTGGAAAATAAAATTTCCTTTTGGTCTTTTCTAAAGATGAGTGGTTTTTAAACAATTATGTTTTAAAATAATTTCTTGTGCATTCTTTAACACTTTCTGATATTTGACAATAGATATTTCGGGGTCTAATTTGGTTGAAATGAGAATGGATGGGGGTGATGAGCTTAGTGTTTGGCCCTGGGTAAGCTTTGGAGATAATGTAGGTCTCAGAGCAGCACAGTTTGAAAACCACTGCTGTAACTTAACATTGAAATAATTTGTAATATTGATTTATTTCAGCTTTCTTCTTATATGCCCTTTTTTTAGTTACCCAGAAAGAGAGCAGTTACAAACGATTTATGGAGCATATTTGGAACCAGTTCTGCATAAAAATCTGAAGAATCATTCTATTTGGGGTTCTTCTTCAAAAATTTATCTTTTAGCAGGATCTATGGTACAAGTGTATGAACAGGTAGATATGGATCTAAATTGTAGCTTTTATGCCTATTATTATCATTCCTAAAGGTCTACTTTTCATTCTGATCTCTGTTTTGCTACCGAGGCTTTACTTCCCTGTTTATTGGACCTTTCTACTAGAGAGTAACTCTGTGAAGACAGGTGCTGTGTGTGCCTTATTCACTGTTATTTCCATGGCACAGTTACTAATAGGCACTCAATATTTGTTGAGTGAATGAATTTGTGGTAGATAGTTACTCTGCTGTCAGCTCAAATTTAGCATATTTAAAATTGAGTTTATCTTCTTTCCAAAATCAGATATTTTTCCTGACTTTTATCAGTTTATGTCTTCCAGGCTTCAAACCTGAGAGTAGTCTTTGATGTTTCTTTCTTTCTTCCTAACTGTGAGGAAATGTCTAAAGTATTCTTCCTAGATGAAATGGGGAAGATACTTGAAAGCAGGCATCGAGGATGCACAAAACATTTGTTGAGCAGGTTTTCTTGCCAGTGGTAGTCCTAGGGATCTAAAAATGACTTAGTATCTTTTCACTGAAAGTTCACAGTCTAATGAGGGACTGAGTTATATAAATACACTATTAATGCAGTGTAATAAATGTAGCAATAACAGTTTGTCCAAGTTACAGAAGTAGCACAGAGGAAGAGTAAATAACTTTGTTGTATATAGTACTTGTTAAGGAGGAGATGAAGTTTGATCTGAGTTTTGAATAGAACAGTTTTGAATGGAAATTCACCAAGTAGCTGGAGGTGAAAGAATGTCTTCTTAGATAAAGGGAATAGCATATACAAGTTATGGACATGTTTGTGGAAGATGCTTTTTATAATATTGTAGTAGAAGTGAGGATATGTTTAAAAGCAAGAAACTCCTTTTTTTAAAAAAAAATAAAGATGTTAAGTAATCAAGTTCAGAATAAGAGTAATGGTCCTGTCTGTAGAGAGGAAAGGACGGGTTTTTTACGGGTTGGTTGTACATTGAAGAGAGATACTTTGATTTGTTCAGTGAGTTCTTGAACATAAGTTGTTCTAATGGTTCCCAGCATTAAAAAATGGGTCTTACCTAGACCTGCAAGTACCTTGAAATTGCAATCATCATATTTAAAGGTTAGGTTTGTTTTTATTGAATTTCTGTGTTCAGCAGGGCTTTTTAGCCTTTTTCTTTTTTTATGGACAACATTTGGCCATCTGTTGAAGTTTACGAACGCTTCTTAGAATAATGTTTTTAAGTACATAAAATATAATATAAAGATAACTAATGAAGTCAATTATATTGAAAATCAGTTCCATGCACAGGTAGAAGGTAGTATTCCTCTGAGTCTAAGGTGACTGAAAACTTTACAACATAATTATATATTTAAGACATAGAAAGATCATTTATTGTATTTTCTTTTTCAGGTGCGGGCCAAATTTACAGTTGATGATTATAGTCACTATTTCTTTACTCCTTGCATTCTTACCCAATGGGTTCTTGGCTTATTTAGATATGATTTAGAAGGAGGTGAGTTTTGCTAGTGTGTATCTGTTCGTGTGTGTGTGTGTGGGTGTGTGTGCGCACATTTATGCTATAGATTGTATTTGTAATAGATAAATTAAATGAGTAATATATCACAAATTATTAAATAGAAATATTATTATTAAAATTATAATATATTTCTTCTTCCAAACTATGTATGATTGTCACTATTACAACTCTCTTTTGGGAAAAATGAAATCATTATTTTTGAGCTAAAACATATTTAGTATACTTTCTGGAATTATTTTTATTGAGCAACTAGAGATGTTAGTATTTAATGTAGCCTTTAAGTAATCACAAACATGTACCAACTTACTAAAAAAATGAATTTTAACTTTTTTTCCTTTCTTCCATTTATCTGATGCCAAAATTATGGTATGTAGTTGCCTGCTATTTCTTTCTAATATTATGTTAAACAGATTATTTAAAAATCATTTTATCACAATTAAATAAAATTTTGCCTTTTCCAGGATCCTCACACCATCCACTAGATTATGTGTTAGAAATAGTAGCATATGAAGCATGGCGCTTATTCCGTGACAAAATTGTTGGTGCAAAGGAACTTCATTTATTTGACATCATTTTAACATCAGTGTTTCAAGCAGATTGGGGCTCAGACATATTAGACAATATGTCAGGTAATACAATAGAGCTTATGCAAATATATAACTGTTATAAGGATTTTAGAATTATTTTTCTTACCTGTAGCATGATTTTATAGCTCTAAACAAATAAAAACTTTGAATAATTTTAATATTAATTTTTCGACAAGGTACTGCTCAGTCTTTTTTGCTGGATTTCAGTAATCATTTTTCAAACAAAATATAATGGTAATAATTTTCTTCTTAGTAGAAAGGAGTTCAGGCCATACTGTTTTACATTGGCAATGCAAGATTATTTTAATAAAAGTTTTTTTTTTTTTTTTTGAAAAACAGTAGTTACATGTATATAAAACATGAAGATCATTGGGAAAATCTGTATTTGACTGTTATGACCTTTTACGTAAGAGCAATAGCCATTCTTATTCCTGTCACCACCTATAGTGTCATTAGCATAGAACTTACATATGCTTGTTACGGCTTCATCTATTGTTATTGCAAAGAAAGCATAACACCATTCAGTCAAAGCAGCTGTGTTGCATTTGCAACGATTGCTGTTTAATAACCAGTTTGCATTTTGAAAACTACTGTGGGAGTAATGTATGTAATATGAAAGTCAACCTGGTGAGAGGGCTTTTTGTTAAAAAAAGATTACAATATGAAAATATTTCCTAATAAAACTGCTGTCAGTCTACAAAATGTGCTTATTTTTTCAGAGGATAAAGCTGGGCTTCAAAAATATTTTATATAACAGATATATTTTATCCAATTACTTTTAATGGCAAAACCACAATTACTTCTACACCAACATATGCATTTGATATATTGTACCTTTGTAGATTTGATATTGGTTTGAGATCCATGACTGCATATCCTAAAGAGAACCTTAAAGTTAGGAAAGATGTTTAGATTGACAGAAGGAATTTTCTAGGTTCTCATGAATTTTTGAATCAGGAAATGAGTTCAAGAGAAACTTCAAGAAGGATGAAATGATGAGAGAAGCCTGATAATATTAATAGTTCAGAGTTTGCTTAACTTTGATTGAAAGTTTATGTCATTATGGCCTGTAGCTTGCATGGTTTAGTGTGGAGAGGCTTAGGTTCTTAAGTGGTGCCATTTTTCTCATTCTGAAAATTGAGTCAATACTGTCTGTTTTTGCAAAGCAAGTGGCATATTCTTTGGGCATAAGGTAGTATTGGCACCTAATTGGGTGTCTGAATCCTCTGAAGAGTTTGATATCTTTCAGAGTCTCTTATGTAAGACTCGGTAAATAAAATATGTCATTTTTTGGCATTTTTCTCTTCAGTGAAGGGCTTTCTTTACAAATACATTTGACACGTGTTACATCTAGGCATAGGATTTTCACATATTGAAAGATTAGCTAATTAAGAAAAATTTAATCCTGGAAACATAAAAATAAACTAGATATGTTCTTGGCCTTAAGAAGATTGTAATCTAATGACAGAAACAGATATAAAAATCTTTACTTACAATGATAACTATTGTTAGTGTAGTTAGAAGCTGCAAAGGTTTGTGGAAGTAGATGATTAAAATAATTACAATGGAGTATGGAATGTTTTATAATTAATATAATTTTTCTGAGTATGTTTGAGATAAATGCTGGATAGTAGTGTTGTAGAAGAGGTGGAGATTAATTCTAGAAAGTTACTTGGAAACTTTTTTTTTTAAGGCTGGTCAGTTGAAACAGTGGGAATTAAACTTTTTTTAATTCAATTTTTTATTTTTGAGATAATTATAGATTCACATGCAGTTATAAGAATTAATACAGAGGGAACACATCTACCTTTTATGTAGTTTCCCTCAATGGTATAATCTGGCCAAATTACAGCACAGCATCATAGCTAGGATATTGACATTTATACAGTTTAGATACAGAACAGTTATATCACCACAGGATCTATAATGTTACCCATTTATAGCCATACTCACTTCTCTCCCACCTCCTGGAAACCACTAATCTGTTATTTCTTTGATTTTGTCATTTCGAGAAAGTTATTTTGACTCAACGTATTTCTCTGGAGATACATGCAGATTGTTGTGTTTCAATAGTTCATTTCTTTTTATTGCTTTTTAATCCATCATATGGATATAGTACTATTTCTTTAACCTTTCATCTATTGAAAGATATCTGGGTTGTTTTCAGTTTTTGGCTATTAGGAATAAAGCTGCTATGAGTATTCTTGTATAGGGTTTTTTGTGAACATACATTTTTGTTTTTCTGGAATAAATGCTCGGGAGTGCAATTGCAGGATTGTGTGATACATGCTTAGTTTTTAAAGCAACGAACAGGCTGTTTTTTATAGAAATATTGTTCCTCGCCATTGCAAGCAGTTGGTGTTGTCACTATTTTGTATTTTAGCCATTCATTTGGGTGTTTATAGATATGGTATGTCATTGTGGCTTTAATTTGTAGTTTGCTAATGGCTAGTGAAGTTGAACATCTTTTTGTGTAATATTTGCTGTTTGCATATCCTCTTTGATGGAATGTCTTCATGTCTTTTACCTATTTTCTAATCAGATTTTTTTTTGTTGAGACAGAGTCTTGCTCTGTTTCCCAGGCTGAAGTGCAGTGGCACAATCTCTGCTCACTGCATCCTCCACCTCCTGGGCTCAAGTGATTCTCCTGCCTCAGCCTCCTCAGTAGCTGGAATTACAGGCATGCACCACCTCGCCCAGCTAATTTTTGTATTTTTAATAGAGATTGGGTTTCATCATGTTGGTTAGGCTGGTTTTGAACTCCTGACTTCAAATGATCCACCCGCCTTGGTGTCCCAAATTGTTGGGAATATAGGTGTGAACCACCATGCCAGGCAATTGTTTGATTTGTTACTGTTGAGTTTTGAGAATACATATATACTAGCGATATCAGTCCTTTGTTGGATATATGGTTTGCAGATATATTCTACCTCTCAATAGCTTATCTCTTCCTCTCCTTAACAAGGTCTTTCACAGATAAAAAAACGTTTTTATATAATTTTGTGAAGCCTAACCTATCGTTTTTCATTGTACGGATCTGTTGATGTCAAGTTTAAGGATTCTGTCTAGCCATAGATCCTGAATATTTTCTGCTGTGTTTTCCTAAAAGTTGTATAGTTTTATGTTTTGCATTTGAATCAGTGGTTCACTGTGAGTCAGTTTCTATAATGTGAATGGGAGTTAGGCCAAGGTTTGTTTTTGGGCCTATGGACGTTTATTTGCTGCAGCATCATTTGTTGAAAAGACTGTCTTTCTGCCTGAATTGCTTTTGCAGCTTTGTCAAAAACTGGTAACATGGATCTGTTTCTGGGTTCTCCATTGATGTATGAATCTGTCCTTCTGCCAGTACCACACTGACTTGATTAGCTACTATAAAAATTGTGGAATTGGTTTAGAAATTGGTTTAGACTGATTCCTCCTACTTTAGACTTCTTTCTCAAAATTATTTTAGCTATTTCTGTTTCTTTGTCTTTTCATATAGATTTTGGAATAATATTTTCTGTATCCATAAACAGTGTTGCTGAGATTCTAAAAGGAATTGCTTAAATCTGTATATTGGTTTGGAGAAAATAGACATCTTTTCTCTGTTGAGTCTTCCCATTTTCTCCATTTATTTAATCCCTCTGTTTATTTAGCTCTTTGCTTTCTTTCATCAGTGTTGTGTAGTTTTAGCATTCAAGTATTATACATGTTATGTTGGGTTTATATCTAATTTATATGTAAGTTTTAAATTTGTTAAGACACTTGTAAGTGCTCAAACTATGTTTTAAAGGATTAATATAGTAAGCAAAGGATATTCCAGACAAGAAAGAAACAGAGGCTTGAGAAAGCTAGAGTATATGGTGCAGAGGGAGATAGAAGATTCAAGCAGTCAGTAAAGCCAGATTGTAGAGGGCCATCATTAGGAGTTTAGTGTTTTGTTTTGTTTTAGGAAATGGAAAGCTATATGCAATATTGGAGTGGTGTGGCACAATCAGGCTTTGTTTTTGTATGTGTTACTCTAGTAGTAGTGAGGATGTACTTGAGGATGCAGAGACTTATAGCAGGGGTATAAGGTTGCAAAAGTCCAAGTAAGAAATGATGAGATGTGAGGATAATAGTTCAGTTTTGTATATGTGCTTGAATGTTTGCAATCCTTTTTAGTGTCTTTTGGAAATGTACATAGAGTTGATCATTTATGAGGATAGGAATCATGTTTGTCTTACTCAATACTTATCTCAAGCAGAAAATACCTTGTTTAAACGTGGGTGCTTAATAGGTAAGTATTGAGTGAATAAATGCATGAATTATATGTCTATTAAGCAATCAGAAATATAGGACTAGCCTAGTACATAGGAGTTTTGCCTAGAGATAAGTGGTAGGTTAGTCTTTGGTATATAAATAGTTGATAATTTAATTGACAAAAAAATGAAATGATTTGGGGAGAATTTTTAGAATTAAGAGACTAGAAGGCTGAAATTGGACCCCAGGGAATATCAGTATATAAGGGATAAAGCAGAAAACTGAAAAGGGCTGGTAGTTGTGGCATGATAAGTAGGGTTATGTAGATCCAAGTGCAAAAGAAGAGATTCACAAAGCTCATGTTGGGGTAATGATTGCAAAGAAGATTTAGATTTGGAGATTATGACTGTATTATTGTTCCCAAATAAGAGTTTTAGTATAGTAGTCTGTACAGATAGAAAATAATATAAAAAACGTGATGGTGAAAGTAGGGAGAACATGAAGTAGCTTGGGTCCAGGGAAGGCAAGATTGTTATTTTAGGGAAGTGTAAAACTGAGCATGTGACAAGGATGCTTGGTGGAACAGTCTCCCAGAAGAGTTGGGAAGGAAAAAGTTCAATAGAATGTTGAATAGACTTTCCTTGTATGGTAACAGGAACACTGCTATAGGAAGATTTAAGGGAAGATTGGGGAATTTTTATTTTCCAATTAAAATTTCATTAGTTTTTCTTTTAAACATTAGGACTCTTTGGTATTAATACATCTATGTTCTTTCTCAAGGAGAGTTTTGAGATGGTTTTATTTGCCAATTTTATGTGGGGTATTTTTAACTTAAAAATTTTATGTAGATTCTGAGGAAAAAGAAAAATGGGACAAACTGAGAGCAGACAGTGGGGAATGGCAGGAGAAAGGTAGTAGGAAACCAGTTCATTTCGGGAGAAAGGAGTGAGGGGGCAAAGGGATGCCATCCATCACTTTTCAGGTAGCGTTTGATATTGCAATTGAGGGTCTTTGTATTTCTTTTTATTTATTTATTTTTTGAGATAGGTCTCATTCTGTTGCCTAGGCTGGAGTGCAGTGGTGCAATCATGGCTGATGGCAGCCTCAAACTCCTGGGCTCAAGTGATCTTCCTGCCTTAGCTTCCCAAGTAGCTGGGACCACAGGTGCATGCCACCGCACCTGGCTAATTTTTAAATTTTTTGTAGAGGTGGAGTCTTGCTTTGTTGCTCAGGCTGGCCTTGAACTCCCAGGCTGAAATGATCCTCCTTCCTTGGCCTCTGAAAGTGCTGATATTACAGGCGTGGGCCACTTTACCTGGCTCAGTCATTGTATTTCATCTGATTTTATTGACCTTACAATGTATGTTTTAAAGTATTTTGCCTTTGCCCTTCTGGGGATGATCTTATCTGGATTAATTAACTTAAAATTGTTTAGTAAGCAATGTATTTGTTGAATTCTCATTGAAAGTAATGCATATAAAGTAAAAATATTGTTTATTTCTACAGATAGTTTCTATGTTACATGGGGAGCTCGGCATAATTCAGGAGCAAGAGCAGCCCCAGGGCAACCATTACCTCCACATGGAAAACCACTTGGAAAACTAAATTCTGCTGATCTCAAGGATGTTATTAAAAAGGTATAATATGAATCATGAATCGTAACTGGAATTTGGTCATTATAGTCTTCTAAAAATATTTATTGTAAAGATTTTGAGGGTATGAATATGACAGGTTGTACAATAGGCAAAGCTGATTGTTATCTTTTGGAATTTAGTCCATTGTGGCAGATGTAATGAGATGCACATGTACTTACATAGATATGTGTAAAATTGCTAAGATAATTTTGGGCAAAGGTATCATGTTGGAAATATTAATGAGGTTTAATATTAATCAGGAAATTACTCTGAAGCAGTGCTTGTCAAAGTTTAGAGAGCATTAGAATCACGTAGAAAATTAGAAAATACGTAGATTCCTGGGTCTCATTCCCTAAGTGTCAGATTCACTAGGTGACCCAGATAGTCCAGATGTCTAACAGGCTCCCAGATGATGTTGATGCACTGGTCTACTGAAACTTTGAGTAGCACTATCCTAGAGAGTTTCTTTCTCTTTTAAAGTTTCATTATAATCAAGAAGAAGAAGCAGTATTGCAAATGATTGCTTTAAAAATTAATATTTATATTGAATGTTAGTGTGGATTTTATATAGGAAACATTATTTCATGGTCTGGTAAACTGATTCATCTGAAATGGATGTTGCAAAGTTTTGAAGTATTGAAAGTTATTAAGAATGTAAAGTCTAACTGTCCTTTCTCCCTTCCTGCACCCTATCATGTAGTCCCTGGTAGAGCATGGTACCTGTGTTACCTTTTGATTCATTCCCAAGCAAAGTGAAAGAACAAACATTCACAAAAGATTTTTTAGGCACTTGGTTTCTAGAGTTTGGAGACTTTTTTCATGATCTATGCACACTGATTCATAACTAATAAAATTTGAGCAATTTAAAAGTTTTATAATTAACCTGCTATCTCATGCTGCTTTTTACTAGTGTAGTAGTGTCCAAAAGTAACTGATTTTCATGGACCCTTGAACTTGTTTGACACAAGTTTTTCCTTAGAGAGTGCCAAAAAGCAGGGTTACTGGATATATAAAATATTGAGTATGAGATGATATATAGTCACTGCACCTTTTTTCTTGAATGTATCAAAAATATAATATTTTAACTTAGATAACTAACATTTTTATTATGTAATTAGGGCTTATATTAACTATAAAATATTCTGATTTTTTAAAAGGGTCTTATTCATTATGGACGAGATAACCAGAATTTAGACATTTTACTTTTCCACGAAGTCCTGGAGTATATGTCTAGGATAGATAGAGTGCTGAGTTTCCCTGGAGGTTCACTTCTATTAGCAGGACGCAGTGGTGTAGGTCGTCGGACCATCACTTCTTTAGTCAGTCACATGCATGGAGCGGTCCTGTTTTCTCCAAAGATTTCCAGAGGATATGAACTAAAGCAGTTCAAAAATGATCTCAAACATGTGAGTTGCCCATTCTCTTTTGCTTTATTTGGTTTAAGATTACATTGTTTTTTTTTTCTAAACATCTTTAAAGGCCCTTAATTCTCTATTATACAATATAGTCTTTATTTTAATTTAGATTATTTTTTCAAAGATTATTTGAAAATTATATTTTTGTCTACAGACAGGAAAGAGAATACTATTAGAATTTCTAGGACCCAGATACTCCAGGCTATGGGATGTTAGACAGACATGAATGATAAACAGAAGGATGGAATTTACATAGGAAATGTGGGTAGGGATAAAAGTGATCTACTTGTTTTAATTTTAATGGCCTAGCTGTAAAATAATTAGTATTTACTTATGGGTTGGATTTACTTTCCAAATTATATGGACAAGTTTGATTTTTAATTATTGAAATATAAATAAATAAACACACAATGCTTACATACTTTACATACAGCATGTTAATTTTTAACTGTACCAAAAATACTTAAAGGGTACTGAAAAATTATTTTCTTATTTTGTAGGTGCTGCATCTTGCAGGAATTGAAGCACAGCAGGTAGTTTTACTTCTTGAGGATTACCAGTTTGTATATCCTGCGTTTTTGGAGATGATCAATAGCCTTTTGTCCTCAGGCAAGTGAATAGTTTCTATATAAAGATAATAAAAATAATAACGTAAAAATTATAAGTAAAATTATCTTGTGCAAAATTTACTTTGTTTTGGAGAACTTTTGGCATAGTTCTTACTTAGGTGACATGATGTTTAACATGTTCATGGCAGGAGAAATGAGAGACTCTATCTTCATAAAACAAAGAATTTAAGACATATAAAAATTATTGTTAATATTGAGTATTGATGAATGTTCCAAAAAATTGACTATTACATATACATTTGCTGGGTTATTATCTGTTATAACCTTTGAGAAAATTGTCCACCAGGACTTATTAAAAGCTGTGCCATACTCTTTGATGTACCATTCTATTATCTGTAGGAATTTAACCCACAGAAATAAAAGAACTAGTATGTAAGAAAATAGGTAGCATAATTTATAATCACAAAAATTTGATAGAACCTTCCTACCAGTAGTGAATGATTGTATAACTATATAATAGTATGGCCTTAGTATGGATATATGAATATACATATATTCCAGATATATGGAATTCCACAGAGTTCTACACATAAGTGCCCACATTTCATGTGTCTCAAATATAGCTGCATTCATTAACCTGGAAAAATGCACATTCTCTTTCTTTAGTTGAATGTTACAAATCAAGTAGTAAGTCATCTTGTTTTTTTAAAAAATTTATTTTTATTTTTATTTTTTGAGATGGAGTCTTGCTCTCTCTCCATGCTGGAGTATAGCAGTGTGATTTCAGCTCACTGCAACCCCAACCTTCTGGGTTCAAGTGATTCTCCTGCCTCATCCTCCTGAGTCAGCCTCCTGAGCAGCTGGGATTATGGGCTCACACCACCATGCCCAGCTAATTTTTATATTACTAGTAGAGATGGGGTTCAGCATATTGGCCAGGATGGTCTCAATCTCCTAACCTCGTGATCCTCCTGCCTTGGCCTCCCAAAGTGCTAGGATTAAAGGTGTGAGCCACTTCGTCTGGCCAGTAATCTTGTTTTTTAAAAGAAGAAATTAAAATTATTTTTAAGGAAAAATGGAACTTACAATTACTTTAAGTATGCATCTGTATAATAGAAAAATACCACTTGAAAGAGGACTATCTTAACTACTTTCTAGAAATTTATGGCTAAATGGGCTCTCTATATATCTGGAATTCTATGGATTGTAGAGACATATATTGTTTTATGTTTTCAAGATTTTATGGTTTGAAAATCATAACTGGACCCCTACCTGACACCTTACACTAAAATTAACTCCAGATGGATTAAAGACTTAAACATAAGACCTAACACCATAAAAACCCTAGAAGAAAATCTAGGCAAAACCATACAGGACATAGGTGTAGGTAAGGACTTCATGA
>CAUYQU010020252.1:0-56216 GCA_963574635.1 Cheracebus regulus | reverse complement strand
CTTGCCTTCTCATTTTATTTCATTGAGTTGATCTTCAATCTCTGATATCCCTTCTTCTACTTGGTTGATTCGGCTAATGAAACTTGGGTATGCTTTACGAAGTTCTCGTGCTGTGTTTTTCAGCTCCATCAAGTTGTTTATGTTCTCCTCTTACCTGGTTATTCTAGTTAGCATTTTGTCTAACCTTTTTTCAAGGTTCTTAGTTTCTTTGCATTTGGTTAAAACATGTTCCATTAGCTCAAAGAAGTTTGTTATTACCTACCTTCTGAAGCCTACTTCTGTCAATTTGTCAAACTCATTCTCCATCTTGTTTTGTTCTCTTGCTGGTGAGGAGTTATTATCCCTTGGAGGAGGAGAGGCATTCTGGTCTTTTATGATTTCATCCTTTTTGTGCTGGTTTCTTCCCATCTTTGTGGATTTATCTACCTTTGGTCTTTGTAGTTGGTGACTTTTGGATGGGGTCTCTGAGTGGATGTCCTTTCTGTTGATGTTGAAGCTATTTCTTTCTGTTTTTTAGTTTTCCTTGTAAGGCTCCTATGCTGCAGGACTGCTGGAGGTCCACTCCAGACCCTGCTTTCCTGGGAATCACTCGCGAAGGCTGCAAAACAGCAAGGATTGCTGCCTGTTCCTTCCTCTGGTATCTTTGTCCCATAAGGATACCTGCCAGATGTCAGCCAGAGCTCTCCTGTATGAGGTGTCTCTTTGGATATATGGGGGTCAGGGAGCCACTTGAGGAGGCAGTCTGTCCCTCATCAGAGCTCAAGTGCTGTTCTGGGAACTCTGTTGCTCCCTTCAGAGCTGCTGGGCAGGGAAGTTTAAGTCTGCTGCAGCAGAACTCCCAACTGCCCCTTTTCCCAGGTGCTCTGTCCCAGAAAGGTGAGACTTTGTTTATAAGTCCCTGATGGGCTGCTGCTTTTTTTCAGAGATGCCCTGCCCAGGAAGGAGGGAGTCTAGTCACAGTCTGCCTGCAGAGGTGTTGCTGAGCTGCCATGGGTTCCGGCCAGCTGCTGTTTAAACTTCCTTGTGATTTTGTTTACACAGGTAAGGTTAGAACTGCCTCTGTAATGGTGCACTGCCTTGGTAATGGCAGACACCCTTCCCCCCACTGAGCTCAACTGTCCTAGGTCACGCTCAAACTCCTGTGCTGGCTGCAAAAACTCAAGCCAGTGGGTTTCCATTTGCTGGTCTTTGTGGGGGTGGCACCCGCCAAGCCAGATCACTTGACTCCCTGCCTGCCCCTTTTTTTCAGGGGAATGGGCAGCTCTGTCTCACAGGTGTTCCAGGCACCAGCTAAAACAGCTGTCCAGATTTGTGCTGGAAACCAGTGGTGCTTGTCAGCCCTGCAGGAATCCGCTGGTCTGTGGGCTGTAAAGACTGTGGGAGAAGCGCAGTATCTGAACTGGAGTGCTGGAGTGGCCGGAAAAGTCCCCAACGGCCTCTGTTGGGTAGGAGGGGAGGGGTCCTCTGGCCCGTTGCACTTTCCGGGCGAGTCAGTGCCCCACCCTTCCTCAGTTTGCCCTCCTTGGGCTACACCCACTGTCCAACCAGTCCCATTGAGATGAACCTGGTACTTCGGTTGAAAATGCAGAGATCACTTGCCTTCTGCATTGCTCTTGCTGGAAACTGCACTCCAAAGCTGTTCCTATGTGGCCATCTTAGCAGAAGTCCCCATATCACAGTCTTTATTATGAGGTTCAGATACTTACTTTGAGATAATTTCAACAATTCATGTGTTTCAACAATTTGTGTGATAACCAATTCTTGATTTAATCCTTCATTCAATTAACTTCTGAGTTTTAATCAGCCCTTTGTTGCTCAAAGTATTCCTTAAAAATATCTATTCCTGTTTGGTTTTGAGAATCACTTGACTTTTCAACCCTATATGTCTTTAAATTTAAGGATTTTCTATACTTTTTTCATTCTTGTTGCAAATCATCTAATAATTTTGAGTGCTTACCAATTTCTTCTAACACCTTGTAAACATAACCAACAGCAATCAACACTCATTACTAACATTTTATTTTTTCTTTTCTTTCCTTAGGGCTGTAAGTTCATTAGGTACCTGATCTAATTTTTATGTTATTGCAGTTGAGAGTTTTGCCAAATATTACACTGCTACATATTATCAATCAGCTTCCTTTTGTCTTCCAGTAGTAATTTCTTAGCCCTTCACTGTCTTGTATGTAGGCTATTTTAGGGGTTTTGTTATAGGAGAGCCAGGCTTTTTGGAGAAATTCAGTGCCATCCAGGATGGGCAAGATTATACTACAATAACAATTACCCCTGTTCCTGGAAGAAAATAAAGCTTGTTTCTTACATATTGACAAAAAAATTGACAGGGGGTCTTGGCTTATTGTAACTAAGCAGGGACCTGAGATGACAGAGGTACCATCTACTTTTTTTTTTTTTTTTTTGGAACGGAGTCTCACTCTGTTGTCCAGACTGGAGTGCAGTGGCATGATCTCAACTCACTGCAAACTCTTCCTCCTAGGTTCAAGTGATTCTCCTTCCTCAGCCTCCTGAGTAGCTGGGACTACAAGTGCATGCCACCACGCTCGGCCAATTTTTTCTTTTTTTAGTAGAGATGGGGTTTCACCGTGTTAGCCAGGACAGTCTCAACCTCCTGACCTCATGATCTGCCCTCCTTAGCCTCCCAAAGTGCTGAGATTACAGGCATCAGCCACTGCACCCAGCCAAGCACCATCTACTTTTATGATCACTTTAGCAAGGGAAAGATAATGCGGCCTACAATTCACTAGCTCTTCAGGCTTTCACACTGAAGTATTACATGTCATTGTTATATTCCATTGACCAAAACAAGTCATGTAATCATAGGGCAGGAAAGTGAGCCTACTATAGGGCCATAGAAATTAGGTAATAGGATACAATTGCACTAGTGACTACAAAAGCACTAGTGGTTATAGCACTTTCTTCTCCTAGGGAATTCACTTTTAAAAGTCAAATTCTTGCAAATACATTGATAGAATCCTTCATAGTACTATACCTAACTGACACTCAATTTATTTAAAGTTGATGAGAGGTTAAATGTAATCACTAGGTTGATCAAAATAAAGCACTGCAGTTCAAAAACTGGAAAAACAAAGAGTGTTATTAAAAGATCCAAATGTCATTTATTGAAAAATAAAGAATAATACTTGTTTATTACTGGGGTGCTAACTTATTGCTAAGATATAAGATCTTTTTCAGTTTATTTTTATATTCAATTTCCTTGGCATTAAAGTCATCAACATTAAACTTATACTTACACATAAACATATATGTATATATATACACACATAAACACACACATACATGTATATATACACATACATATATATGTAAAACAGAATTTTATGAGAATCCTTGAGAGGAAGAATGTTGTTGAAATTAGTGTTTTTAGAAATCAAAATACTATGATGTTTAATAGTATCACAAAGAAAATAAAAATAATTTGAGAAGAGTTCATTCTGATATACACAGGAACATAGTCAACAGAATACACTAAGGCAAATAATAAAGATGAGCAATGGTCTCAATAATTTCTCAACCAATACATTGTTTCTTGTAGTAAATTACATTTCCATTCTTTATGTTTTAATCAGAAAGAGCGAGAGGCTCCTTTGAACCACAAACATTTAATAAGTCCAAGCACTAGGCCAGGTGCACGCCTGTAATCCCAGCACTTTGGGAGGCCGAGATAGGTGGATCACCTGAGGTCAGAAGTTTGAGACCAGCCTAGCCAACATGGCAAAAACTTGTCTCTACTAAAAATACAAAAATTAGCCAGGTGTAGTGGCGGGCACCTGTAGTCCCAGCTACCAGGGAGGCTGAGGCAGGAGAATTGCTTGAACCCAGGAGGTGGAGGTTGCAGTGAGCCGAGATCATGCCACTGCACTCCAGCCTGGGTGACATGAGGGAAAAAACAATTCCGAGCACTATAACATTTAACCATCAAATGTTAAATATATCTATTATAGGAAATTATATTGCTTTAGTTATTGTAGACTGCAGATTCTAAGGACTAATGTTTATCATAGAAAATTGATTTTTTCAATCTTCTTTAAACAAATCACTAGCCTTTGGATAATTAACCCACTGCTATACACACACAAACACACACACACACACACACACATACACACACACACTCAGACAGTAGACAGAAAGCTAGCTAGATAGCTAGATGATTAACAGAGATATTTTACAGATTTATATATTGTATATTAATTTGTAAATATAATTTAGATAATCTTAAAGGCTATCTTGTCCAGCAACATTAATTAAGATTTAAAAGCAGAAGATCTGGAAACAAATGGCCTAAGTTCAATTCTGATGCCATTACATCTTAGCTGTGTTGTTATTTTTCTTGTGCTTCAATTTCCTTATCGGTATACTTTGTATCATAACATCCTTCATTTCACTTTTGTAAGAAGCAATTAGAAAAATAACTATTTCACAGGAAGCATTCAATGTCTGTTAGCTAATATCATTATTATTTATGCAAAAGCTACAGCAGTTTATGTCTACTTTTCTCGGAAGTCTTCTTAAAATAAAGGATGTCTTTAGCATTTTCAATACAAATACACTGAAAAGCCTTGTTCTATGCTGTTCACTTGTTATGGTCAATGAGTACATGAACGGGCTAGTAAGTGCAAACATCAGTCATGAGTCTGCTGCTTATTTTATCACTGTTCAGAAGTACAGGTTAAGCTTATCTACTTGCTACATGTCAATGCTCAACGTGTTCTACTAAAAGAAGAAATAAAATGAAAAATGCTACAGATTACTTAGACATTTGGGAATTAAGAAGAAGGGAATTCTGTTATATACAACAACATGGATGAATTTTGAGGACATTACACTAAGTGAAATAAACCAGTCACAGAAGCACAAATGATGTATTTGTCAAATTCATAGAACAGAGTAGAATAATGGTAGCCAGGTCTGGTGATGGGGGGGAATGTGGAATTGCTTTTTTATGGATATTAAACTTCAGTTTATTTAAAGTTATAGAATTTTGCTGCACAATATTTGCATATAGTTAACAATATGGTAATGTACACTTAGAAATTATTAAGAGGGTAAATCTCATGTTATGTGGTTTTCTTTCCACAATAAAAGAACAACTTATAAGAATAACCAAAAGAGCAATAAAGTATGAAAAAACAAAACAAGAGGAAAAACAAAACACATGCACATACATACACCTATATATACACATACAAAAATACACACTGGGTTCCAAACACTAATGCCTCTGAAATATTTATTAGGTGAAGAGAAGCATTATTTGGCAAATTTGCATAAAATATTTCCCAAACCTATGACCCCCTTTCAACAAAACATGCCTTTCCAAAGAGATTTCCTGAAATCTATTATCTTGCATGTATCAGCAGCAACATGAATCCATTTAATGTACAAAAAAGGCAAATATGATGTTTAATATATACATATATAGCTTTTCCATTCTAATAAATATAGACACATTTTCGAATTCTAAAATTTTACTCGTTAGAGGTCTTTGTGAAAAATGGGAAAAGTATGTGTAGCTATGAATGTCAAAAATAAGACATTTGCTTTTCATTTCCTACAATTGTGAAACAACAAAAATTGAATTTATATATAAATATTTTCATGGTGTATACTGTGAATATATTTATAAAACTTCACAAAACATCAATCTTTAACTAAATAGTGAAACCATGTATTCCAATATTTCACAATGTTCTCTATAGTTTTCTGTGCAACTCTTGAAGCGTTCCTTCTTTTATCTTTTGTTGAAATGCTTTATGGGGATTAAAGCTTAACGTCAGAACTTCAGAGTAAGCAACACAGAATGAAATAGCTTGGAAGAGACAGAGATGTGCAAAATCACAAGCTGTTTCTAAAGATGTATGGCAAAGCATAGGACTGAAAATTGAAGTTGAATGTGGCAACTTAACAGACACAGAAGAGTTTTTCTTTACACAGTACATCCAAATTTCTTTTAGAAGATGTTTTTTGAAAGAATTCTTATGATGGAAAAATTATTTGAAACTTGGAAATAAGGCAGAAATGTGGGCAGCAAGTCCACTCGATGGCACATGGTGGTAATGTCCAACTGAAGATTATGTAAAGAAATGTATTTAATTTGTATTAAATCTTAATTGAATGTATGTGTATGTATAAGAACAAATGAGTTGAATAAAGTGTACAATTACTGTCTTTCTAATTTTGTAAAACAAAATTTGGAAATTTGTACTTACACTGCCAAATTGTGAGGGGATATTTTGATAATATTCATATGGAAATAAACTGTTTTCTATTGACAAATCCAGTATATTCTTAGAAATGCACATAGTCTGCCTGAAAGTTCTCATTGATAATAAAATCTAATTGGATTAAATTCACATTCTCTCCAGAAATTTCTGGGAAGAAGATGGCCTACAATTATTGACATCTTCATTTCTGAATTTACATAGATAACAATAGAGATACATTATTCAGCTATTGTCTGAATAATATATTGACACAATTTCTTAACATCTAACTTTATCAAGGCAAGAGGTATTTCTTTATTATTTAACAGATACTATATTGTTATATTTAGCCTATTATATACTTGCAAGGTCAGAAATGGACCTTTGTATTTTATTAATGTTTTGGACACTTTTTTATTTGAAGATAGGAGAAATGATTCATTCTGTCAACTTAAAAGGCATAACATAGTAATACCGATTGAAAATAGAAGACATTTGATGAAAGATAAGAGTCAAAACAATTCATACCTTAATTTAGGCATTTATGAAACTTTCAAAATGCACTAATATTATTTGACAGAGATCATTTAGTTCGGCACTTGCCATTGATTACATTAATGTTCTCTACAGCTTTTTAAATCTCTCAATGTAATTCTAAATATAAATCTGTTAAGTAATGAATATTGGAGTTTAATATTCATGACGTTAATCTCCTCCCAAAATTAAACCTTGAAATCAAGTTATCTCTTTTAAAAAATATTATTAGGAAGTTAAAAAATTGACTACGTTAAATAAATTGAGTTTTTTTAGACAAAATAATGGTCAATTTGATAGAAGTTTTACACTTAAACATTTGTTTTGTTATCTTGTAGTGCTAGAATTTTCCAAGTGAATATAATACATAAAATAGAGAAATATTAACTAAATGGGAAGAATGGTATATATTTTTTAAACCAAATTTTATATAAACATTGGAATTTCATCTTTCATCTAATTTATCAATATTTTAATGTGCCCTACATTTGACAGTTTGGTTTTACCAATTTAATACTTCAAAAAATGTATATAATTAAAATATCATAAGAAAAAAAGTTATTCACACAGGCTTTTTCACTAATTTTTGAAATTTATAGATGACATAATAAGTGTTCATATGTATCTTTTTAAAAATCAGATTAAAAGCCTCAAATGGGTTTCATCTCTGGCTTGGGCTAATTCTGAACTTAATAACTCAAGTTGCTTCTTAACACGCACATTTTTCTGTGTTTCTGTTCTTCCTCACTTCTATGTTTCATTATCCCTTCATTTGATAATTCAGCACTAGCCTCAGCATTATTCCCATCATGTTTATGATGTTTGTTTTCGGTCGGAGGAATGACTGGTGGTGATGGAGGTGGAGTGGGGAAAGACATCACAGTTTTTAACTCTTCTTTTGTCTTTTCCAAGTCTTCCTGGGCTGCAAAAGCTTTGTGTTGCCACTCAGTGGCTTCCTCTTCCTTTTTCTTCTTGGCTTCTTCTAGAAGTGCAATCTTGGCAGTGAATTCAGCAAGTTCTGTTGCTCGCTGCTCCTGATTCTTCATCTGGTCGGCAGCTTGTTTTGCTATGGCAGACTTTGCCTCTTCAGCAGCTCCACTCTCCTTTTCAAGCCACTCTGCTTCTTCTTTTGCTTGTTTTTGTTCTTGATCCAGTTCTAGAGTTTTTCAAGTCTGTTCTTCTAGTTCTTTCTGGGTTTTGTCTGTTCTTCAGTTTGTTTTAGACGTTCCATTAGCTCTTCCTTTTCACGTACTATTCTTTCTTTTTCCTTTTCTGCTATTTCTCTTTTCTTCTTTTCATTTTCTAATTGTACCCTTTCCAACTGCTTCGGATGTTTCTCCTCCCTATCCTGAGCCTTCATCTATTGTATTTCAGTAGTATCAGGCTTCCTTCTTTGCATGTATAGTTCATGGTTGCCGATACATAAGGCCAAAATCCGCTTATTGATTCTCAGACGAGGTGCATAAAAACACAAAATCAGGTGTCTTTTTGCCGAATGGCTTTATAACAAATTTTTTGTCATTAAATAAAATATTTCTGATTTAACTTCAAGGAAAACCAATTTTAGGTGTTAACTTGTCATCATGCTAATAAATATTCAGACCCCAGCATCAACACCTAGCCGTAATTCAGTTCTCTTTTTATTTTTATTTATTATTTTATTTTATTTTATTTTATTTTTTGAGACAGAGTCTCGCTCTGTCACCCAGGCGGGAGTGCAGTGGCACTATCTTGCTCGCTGCAATCTCCTCCTCCTGGGTTCAAGCGATTCTCCTGCCTCAGCCTCCTGAGTAGCTGGGATTACAGGCATGGCACCACCATACTCGGCTAATTTTTTGTATTATTAGTAGAGACGGGATTTCACCATGTTGACCAGGCTGGTCTTCAACTCCTGACCTGGTGATCTGCCTGCCTCAGCCATCCAAAGTTCTGGGATTACAGGCATGAGCCACCATGCCCAGTCCCCTTTTTACTTTTTATTTCAAAATAGTTTACTCCATACATCTCTAGATCTTGTGCAATCTTCAGGTATTCCAACATAGAATCCTCTCTTACCATTCTTCTATGTTCTTCATGTCAGTTCTGTATTCTTTCTTCCCACTGTTCTTTCATTAGTTTCTGTTGTTCCAATACATGCTGGGGTAGAAGTCTATCATTAGCCAGGTAGCCTGGCTTATGAACCTCTTTATTATAATCTCCATACTTGGCTTGGACAGCATAGGAAGCCAAAAGAACTGCAGTTTCTGGCGGGGAATGTATCACATCCTTTAAGATGGCTTCTTTAACTTGCAAGAACAAGAGTCTCTGGGTTATTTCTTGAATTAATTCCTCAGAAACATCTTCAGGAAAGAATTTAGCTCTAAATTTGAACTGTAAAGGATTCTCTTTTTTAACATCTTGCTGTGTCACCCTTTTATTTAGTTTAAGCCATGCGGAATAACCTTTGCTGTCTACATACCGCAGCCCAAAAATCTAGACCTCACGCAAACCAACTGTTTTCACCACCTGGTCAAAAAGTTGTTTGCCAGTTGTATTGGGCACAAAATGTATTCTTCATGCTGAGAATGTTAAAACAGGCCGTGATAAGTACAAGTATCTGCGACAGATTCGACAAGGCAACACAAAGTAGCATATTGATGGGTTTGAAGCAATGTGAGAGTTGTTATTTTGTATATATGTTCTGCATAAGCTGAACCACCAACATAGAAAAGCAGGCCTTTGCAGATATGATGGAATGCATCCCACCTTGCCAAAGCACTTATACCAGTTTGACTTTGGTAGCTAAAAGACAAATTTAAGGGGAGCTCTTCAACATTAAGGCAGTATGATATCATGCTTGGTTTTCTTTTTCTTTTTCTTTTGGTCCAGGGAATGGAGAATGCTGTTCCATTGCCTCCTTTCACATTTTTTCTTTTTCTTTTCTTTCTTTTTTTTTTGTTGAAGAGTAACACTAATTATCATGTTTGACAAATGTATATATGTGGTTTCAATTCTATGCACATTTTAAAGGATAATGGTGAACATTTTAATGGATTTCCCTTACCCCTTCCATATTTAACCTGTATATATTTCCACACTCTCTCTCACTCACATTTTCTCAGTGTGCCCTTCTCATATCCGCCATGCCATAGCCATAATTTCTGCCATCATACAGATCAGGCAGTGATTAAAATGATGGTAGGTATCAGAGTGGACAGTCTTTGATCATTATGTAGAATTTGGCTATGAATCATGAAGGAGATTAGAACATTTAATAATATATGTACAGCTAGTGGTTAGTTTTTTTAATCCAAATTTAATTAACCTTATTGGATATTTGATATTTGGTTACTTAATCACAGTCATCTTTAACAGCCACTTTGATTGGTGTTTTATCTCCTGTAATCCTTTGACGACTTTTTTGCCTACTATTTCAGAGGTTTAGACAGCAGTAGCAGTTCCCTAGGAGAGTTTATTGACAAAACAGCCTCTGCAAGATTTTTAAAGTTTTGTTCTTTTACAGACTGATTTTTAAAACAGATGATTAATAAAAGAAAATATTCAATTGTTGGTAACTGATTTTAATTATTTTTTAAAACCTGGGCCTTTCTGGAAGGGCAGCATATAAAAACAGCCCCAAGGAGGGCACAACAATACTACCTCACTAAGACACCTATGATGACTGGTTGTTCAAACACAATGGAGTGTGTGTAAGCTATATGTTTTATAATTCATAATGATAGCCTCAATCATCAATAAATAATTTTGAAATTTCATTTTCTTTCAAAATAACTTAGAGTGCTAAATTTTTAACTGCCTTTTTGTTGAGTCAAACTGTGGGATTCTGATTTGTATTAAAATTGTAAACTTCTCAGTGGTATACTGTCATCCTGGAGGGGTGTTGTATGGCTGAGGAAGAGAGAAAGAGAGAGCGAGAGAGAGAGAGAGAAAGATGCTAACCTGATAGCATATGAAGAATGTCTGTACCTTGATATGATAGTTACATAATCATTTTATTCCTTTTGGTTTCTAGATCACTGTGCTTATTTTTTTCAATCTTTAAAAATAATTAAATTTGATTTAATTCTTTTTTTAAAATTATAATTTTAGTTTATATTAATTTCAATTATATTATTGAAGAAATCTTTCCAGTTAGAAGGAGGTTTTAATATTGACATGTTATAATTTTTTTTATTGTAAAACAGCTAAATTTGGAGATAGATAAAGACTTGTTTTCTCTGTGTAGTTCAGCTACTTTCCATTTGGTATTACACACTCAAATTTACATTTATCTATTAAAATTGTCATTTTATTAAACATGTTCATGCACGGTAGACTGAAGTTGTGTCTGAAAATATCTCTTGTGCTTTTTTGATTTTGCTGACTTTAAAAGGATTAATCTGGGCTGACATTATGAAAAAGAAAGGTTGCATTTAATATATTTTTTGAACTTTGTAGGAAAAAATAAACATAGCTGATTAACCTTGAAGTGACTATTGTACCATCGTTGTGTACATGCTTCAGAATCCTATGGAAGAGAATGTTCCTACCTGCAATATATCAAAGGAATGGATGGGGGACCCTACTATTCTTGTTTTGAAACATAAATGTTCATTTTAAAGCAATTGCCATAATAAATAAAAATCTGAACTTACATTGGATTTTTGTTCATTTTCCTCATTTTGAATTACGGGCACTACCATAGGTACATCAGCTTGACACAGTATTGAAAAATTATCAGCTATATTTTGCTGTTTATGATCTATTTGTAGATTAGGATTCAAATGGATTTAATACATTTTTAAGGCTGTGTGAATTTTTCTAAACAAGAACCATTTGCAGTATGGATTTTCATAGAGATTTAACCAATTATAACTTATCATTAGCAGTTCTGAGCACATGTTAATATAGTCAATGTAAAAACACACTGATGAGTATTTGGTAAATCCTCCTAGGCTTTTACCATTAGCATACTTTTGCGTTGTACAATTAAGTTACAATTACATCTCTAATTTGGGATAATATTCATTGGTTAACAATAAAGTGACAAAAGCCCATGCCAGAAAAAGCCTTAAATTAATTGTAAATATTTATGGTGTACAGTATGATGCTTCAATGCATGCCTATATGGTATAATGATCACATCTGAGAAATTACCATATCCATGACTTTAAACATAATTTTTTTGTGGTGACAACACAAAGTCTTCTATCTTGAACTCTACACTATATTATTATTTGCTATGGTCACCCTATTGTGTAATAGAACACTGGAACGTATTCTTCCTGTGTAACTGTAACATTGTACCCACTGACCACCCTCTTCCATTTCCCCTCTCCTTTCTACCATCCCCAGCCTCCAGTAACCACTATTGCATTCTCTAAATCTATAAAATCAGACTTTTTAGATTCTGCATATGAGTGAGATCATGTGATATTTGTCTTTTTATGTCTGGCTTATTTCACTTCTAATAATGTCCTTCAATGTTCATTCATGTTGCCACAAATGACAGTATTTCATTCTGTTTTATGGCTGAATAGTATTCCATTGTGTATGTATATGTGTATGTGTTTGTGTGTATTTTTATATACACACACACACATTTTCTTTATCCACTCATCTATAGATGGGCATTTCATTCCCTTTGGATATATATCCACTGGTGGGATTCCTAGATCATATGGTAATTCTATTTTTAATTTTTCAGGAACTTCCATACTATTTTCCACGATGGCTATACTAATTTACATTCCCACTAATGGTGTATCAGAGTTCTTTCTCAGTGGCCTCACCAGCATTTGTTATTTTTTCTTGTGTTTTAGATAATAATCAGTTTGACCGGGGTAAAGTAGTATATCAATGTGATTTTGATTTGCATTTTCCTTATGCTTAGTGGCGTTGAGCATTTTTTGGTGTATCTGTTGGAAATTTGAATGTATTATTTTGAGAAATGTCTATACAGGACTGTAACATTTTTTAATCAGATTATTTAGTATTTTACTATTGAGTTGTTTGAGTTCCTTATATATTCTAGATAGCAACCAGATGCATAGTTTACAAATACTTTCTCCCATTCTGTAGGTTGTCTCTTCACTCTTTTGATAGCTTCCATTGCTGTCAAGATGTTAAAGTTTGATGTAATCCCATTTGTCTATTTTTGCATTAGGTGCCTGTGCTTTTGAGATCTTATACAAAATATCCTTGCCCAGCCCAATTTCATGAAGAATTTCCTCTATGTTTTCTTTTAGTAGTTTCAGAGTTTTTGTTTTACATTTAAGTATTTAATCCAATTTGAGTTGATTTTTGTGTATAGTGAAAGATCAGGGTCTTGTTTCAGCCTTTTGTGTGTGGATATACAATTGTCACAGTCTCTTCAATAAACTGAAGAGACTATCTTTTCCTCCATGACTATTATTGACACTTTTGTCAAAAACAAGTTGGCTGTAAGTGCATGAATTTATTTCCAGCTTCTCTGCTCTGTTTTACTGGTCTGAGTGTCTGTTTTTATGCCAGTACTGATCTGTTTTATTTATCGTAGCTTAGTATATTTTGAAGTCAAGTAGTGAGATGTCTCCAGCTTTGGTTTTGTTTGTTTGCTCAAGATTGCTTTCGATGTCTTAGGTCTTTTGCATTTCCACATGAATTTTAAGATTGTTTTTTTCTGTTTCTGTGAAGAATGTCACTGGTATTTTTTTTGGAGGAAGGGAACAGAGTCTCGCTCTATTGCCCCAGCTGGAGTGCAGTGGCATTATCTTAGCTCACTGCAACCTCCGCCTCCTGGGTTCACGTGATTCTCCTGCCTCAGCCTCCCAAGTAGCTGGGATCACAGGCGCCCATCACCACACTCAGCTAATTTTTGTATTTTCAGTAGAGACAGGGTTTCACCAAGTTGGCCAGGCTGGTCAAACTCCTGACCTCACAAGATTTGCCTGCCTCAGCCTCCCAAAGTCCTGGGATTACAGGCATGAGCTGTCATTGCTATCTTGATAATGATTATATTGAATCTGTAGATTGTTTGGGGTAATATGAACATACAAATCATATTAATTTTTCTAACCCATTAACATGGGATATCTTTTTATTTATTTGTATTCTCTTCATTTCCTTTATTTACTGAGACAGTATTTCACTCTGTCACCCAGAGAGTAGTGCAGTGGTATGATCGCAGCTCACTGCAGCCTCAATTTCCAGGACTGAATCAATCCACTCATCTCAGCCTCTTCAGTAGTTGGAACTACAGGCATGCACCACCATGTCCAGTTAATTTTTTTTATTTTTTATGTTTTTGTGGAAGTAGAGTCTCACTATGTTGCCCAGGCTGGTCTCAAACTCCTGGACTCAAGCAATCCTCCACCTCAGCCTCCCAGAGTTAGGATTCAATTTCTTTCATCAATGTTTTATAGATTTCATTGTAAATATCTTTCAGCTCCTTGGTTAAGTTTATTTCTAGAGGTTTTTTATTTTTTTTTTTGGTAGTTATTGTAAATGGAATTGCTTTCTTGATTTCTTTCTCAGATAGTTCACTATTAGTATAGAGAAAAGCTACCAATTTTAACCACTCTTGTCTTTACTTTACAGTTGACAAATAGTTTTTACATTCATTGCCTCAATTTTTATCTGCATAAGCTGCCTATTAGATAGTTTGGACAGGTAAAATTATCACTACTTTTACTTGTACATTTTGGATAAATAAGCTCAGGCACAAAATATATAAATGGCTTTCCCCAAGGTTGCTATGCAATCAAGTGGCAGAGCCAGAACTTATTCTCCAGTTCACATCTTGAATAGAAGGCCCTGGAACACATAGTTTATGTTTAGAAATGGTTTCTTATCATAACACATTGCCTTCTTTAAAGTATTGGTAATTTAACTTTCTTCTAATTTATTAGAGCATGTAGTTTTTCTATTTTATTGAATTTACTAAAATATTTCATAAGTGATAACTAAGATTTTATATGGAGTCAGACTGTTCTATTCCTCTAATGCTCAGAAATATGAAATATGAACAGCTGTTTGAATGTACACATGAAAAATTTCAATCTGTGTATAAGGGGAAATTCTGGTGATTCCAAGGATAATATAATTAAATCAATTTACCTTTGCAAAGGGAAACTGCTCTGGGAATTATTTAAGGTGGTTAAATTGCATAGCTTTTCCTCCACAAGCTGTCAACACTAAAGAGATTAAGACTTCATTTGCAAGCTTTATTTTTAATGTAAAATGACAGTAACTGACATTTTAAAACTGTCTGGTACAGTACTCTACATGACACAAGCAGAAGCTTGTACAGCTTTGGAGCCTAGCTCTTGTACCATATTTGCTCCACTTGTCTGTTACAAGATACGAGGTGTTTTTAGTAGTTGAATCTTTTATATATTATCTTCTCTATTAGAATGTGAAAACACTGCTTGTAATGACACTAAGGAAAATCAACTTAAGGACATTAGAGTACATATTACTTTTGACTCCTGATCCTCCTTTAAAACTGAAAGACCTAGTATTCTCAAGGTATATTCTATGAACCACTTGTCCATTTGCATAATTTGCTTTCAGTGCAAAATATTAGGCTCTGACCCAGATTATCTCAAAGTGAATTGTCAGCAAGCCAATAAAATATTGAGCAGATGGATGTCATTTTTCAAAATTAGGTTTTCTTTGACAATAATCATTCTTGATGTTCTATGATAATAAGAATCAGTAGGAAGAATTCATCAGGCATTTCTTTATGTAGATAGGTATATAGCTTACATAGAAACCAAAAGATGACTGACAAAAAGCAGAGAAATTCTTCCTAATTTCAAAAAAGAAAATTGGGTACAAATATATATATATAGTAATACTGTTCCTTGAAGTCCAAAAAGATAATATATTTCTCTTTGCTAAGCATATTACAGAATCCCTCCGTTTTATTCTATATGTGAGTCTGGGAAATTTTCATGTCCATTCTTAGTTTCTATGTATTGTGTTTTTGAAGGCATAAAAAGATAATCATATTTTTTAAAGAACAATCTGCCTCTTCAATTAATGCCCCACGCTAAATTTGAAATTTACATCCTACACACCACTCTGGTTACAAAATAATTAATTTGATTCAGATGTTTAATTAAGCGTGACAAGAAGGCTTTAGTTTTAAGTTAAGAGAGAAAAAAATGAAAGAGTTGCCTTGGAAAAGCCTAGAGCATATTTTGCAGAGCATCTTGGAACAAACAGTTTTAACTGAAAGTCTTAGCCTATTCCTTTGACGACTTCATTAACAAGTCAAAATATTCAGACTCATGAGGCCTATGACAGAGAATACTCTAGTAGCTAGATGTAGGACACATAGAATTTGGGCTTTTTGATCAAATTGTAATAAATATATTTAATTAAGCAGGCTTTGCCTGGGGAATTAAAAGAAAGAAAAGTGCCTCTTTATTTTTTGAACCAATGTTTCCTCACTCTATGTTAACTGAAAGGATCTTTTATTTATAGATATTATTATGACTTTCATAAATAGTAAATACAACCATTATACACATATTCACTTTCTGTTTGCTCTATTTTGTTGTACAAACTCTCTGTTGATGTTCAAAACTGTAACTAAAGCCAAGTTTTCATGTTTTCTCCTTTACTAACACTTACATTTTGTTGTAAGCAAAAGAACAAAAAGGTAGAGCTTATCATGGTGATTTATTTGATTCTCAATTTTATTGACAAGTTTATATCCGTACCCACAGAGAATGGGGAGAAACCAGTGAACATTCACAGAAATGGCATACATGCAAACTGGAATTTTAAGAAATGCAATATTCATTAGACAACCTGCAATTGTTTTGTATTTTTTAAATTTTCATTTACAAGAATATCTCCTGTAGAATTATAGTCTCTATTAATAAGTCACAAAATGTCAACTTGGCTGACGAATGTTCTCATATCTCAGATTTACAGCAATAGCTATGCTCAAAGTTGAAAGAGGTTTTTAAACAGACACCAGTTTCATACAAATTCATACAAATAACTCATGGGTATGAAGTCAGGTGCCGAACTTCATTTAATAATATTCGACTGAGGGAAAGGAGGGAAATCCATGGTAGTCACAGAGGTACATGACATGATGTTGAAATCTCATCTCTGAGGAAGATGTTTCAAATCCCAGAGTTTCTGACTTTCTCATATGCTCTATGTATCCACTCCAGGCCTCCTAAAGGCCAATGAAAAGCCACCATTGTTACTAGTGGCAGAATGTTGTATCTATCACCACTTGAGCTATTGTTCTATTGATACAGTATTCCTGGTATAACGGTAGGTTATGTGACCATTCTCTATCTTCAAAAATGTCTTAGGATTTGAATCTAGTCCAATCTTACTTGCAACATTAATTCAAGGAATTATGGGTGTATGTTGGAGTCTATTAAGTCCTTCTGAGTACTGGGAACTAGACCAGGCACCCACATTTCACTGTCAAAGCAGTTTATCAAGTAATGAGTAATTACTTACTCAATCAATGAGTAATTGATGAGATGCAACTGCACTGCAAAATGATACTGATTTTGTACTCTGAAGGAGCTATGTGATTATAAGGAGCTATAAAAGTCGAAGAGACTTCAGAGCCACTGAGTTTCTGGAACTGAAGTGGTCTGTGCCAATCCAATCTCATCTAGTATGATCATACATGTTCTAAGGACTGAGTGACTGGGGCACAGGAACTTGTGCTTATGAATCATAAAATGATGATTATGTTGTTGCTGTGCATGCTGTGAAGCTGCCTGTTCTGTATTCCTTCTTAAAATTCATAAACTTGATGTTGAGTAAAATCTAACATATCTCATGAGTTTGTCAATCCAAACTTGGAGCACTCTCTCCAGTTGATCATAGTGGACATGGTACACATCTATTTCATTTGAGCTTCTATTTCAAATTCACAGTCTATCTTTGGCTTTCCTGTTTAATTCTACTTTTTCCTGCTTCTCATGCTATTCTTTTGGCTTCGCTTCAAAAGCCCCTGCTCCTTCTCCCATCACCTAAACCTGTACATTTAGCACTGAAGTAAATGGATGAAAATTGTTAAGACTTACACAGATCTGGATTTGCATCCTAGCTTTGCAACTCAAGGGCAGTTTTAGGTTGTGAAAATTAGTTAACCTTTGGAATTTCAATTTCCTATTGGTATACTAGGTCCTATACATCTCACAATGTTACTTAAATTATATAACACATATAAAGTTATTTTGAATGGATAAATTGCTTAATAAATGAGAATGAACTAGCAAATATACTTACATGAACTTATATGTTGCAAAAATTAAGAATAACTGCCATCTATATTTGTATCTTACAATACCTGAGGTGGAGGAGCCCAGTGTCTATTAAGGACATATACTGTGCCATATATTTACATGGCTTATATACAAACTGTCAGTATAGACACTATATTCATCTTATATAGGAAAATTAGAAGCTTTGAATTTTTTTCAATAATCTGAACTTGATTCAATATAATTGCTGGGAATCAAGGACAATTTATCAATTTTATCAAGAGCATTGTGTCAATATAATCGTATTTAATTTTCAAAACAACTCTGGAATTACTATTATCCCACTTCACAGATGAAAGAAGTGGATATTTAGAAGAATTATTA
Source organism: Cheracebus regulus (assembly GCA_963574635.1). Taxonomy (NCBI): domain Eukaryota; kingdom Metazoa; phylum Chordata; class Mammalia; order Primates; family Pitheciidae; genus Cheracebus; species Cheracebus regulus. The sequence continues at coordinate 37,846 of CAUYQU010020252.1, read as the reverse complement.
GCATGTAATAGAGCAAGTATTAAAATTCAAGTGTGTATGGCTCTAAAGTCTGTAATGTTTCAATTAATAAGGCTACTGCTAATGAATTCAGTGACTAGAACATAATATGGAAATAATATATATTTAATGAATGAATACATAACACTTTTAAAGTTTGCTCTTTTGGAGTAATATGATTTTATTCTAACTCTCTAGGGGGGTGCCATTTCAATCAACCTGTGGATGACAGAAAAACATCTGGCTGATATTCCAATCACCTTAAATTAACACAATTTATTAAAGAGAATTTTCAGCACCTGGGACCCCTAAAATAAAATTCAGAATGTCCTGTGTTTGTCTAAGACCAGGTATATTCTGGAAAATATTCTGATTTTACATATAACATTTTAAGTGCTTCTTTTAGATAGAGATGAAATTGTTATTTTAGTGAATTATATTTAAAAACACTGCTACAACATTGATTATAATACCTCGAAAGGTACAAAAATTCAAATATCTCAGGTAAAATAGGATAGTAGACAATTAGTTTACAGAAGGGTGTGGGAGGACAGAAAGTATAATTTCTTTGATTGGCATAGAAAACTTTGAATGATGTAACAAAGCCAAAGATAGATGTTTAAAAAAAATTGTATAAGACAAAGGAAAAAAAATGCCATTTGTCATAGGATGAATTGTGTCCCCCCAAAAAATATATGAAGTCCTAACCCTAAGCACCTTGGAATGCGAAATTACTTGGAAATAGAGTTTTTGCAGATGTAATCAAGTTGAGACAAGGTAACTAGGGTAAGCCTTAATCCAATATAGCAAGCGTACTTATAAGAAAAAGGAAATTTGGACACACACATGTGCACGTGCACGTGCACATACACAGAAAAATGCCAGCTGAAGACAGATGCATGAGAAAAGACAGCCATATGAAGATGGAGGTAGAAACTGGAGGTATGCTGCTACAGTGAAGGAACACCTAGGGCTACGAGACGTTGAAAGAGGAAAGGAAGAATTCCAACCCAGAGGCTTGAGATGGAGTGTGGCCTTGCTAATAACTGATTTTGAACTTCTGGCTTCCAGAATTTTAAGACAATAAATGTATCGTGTTTTAAGTCATCAATTTTGTGAGACTTTCTTACAGTCACCCTAAAAACTAACACAGTATTTTAAAAATCTTTATTATAAAAAAATACATATCTCCACACTTATGTTTTCATGGACCAGAGTGTACAAAGTTATTTTGGAGTGGAGAGTTGTGAAACTCTCAATTTTCACTCTATAAATATCTTGACATGGGTATGTTCTTATTCTTGACAAAGATTTGAAGTGAGAATGAAAATTTTTTCACTGATTTATAAATGTGTGATAACATGATTTTTCTTTGTCTTCAATGATAAATATTTTTTTTCTCATTGCTCTGTTTATTCAAATATTGATATACTAAGAGCAAAGAAAGGTTATGCTCATGTATATATTCCTCTGATTTACCAAGGTTATTTCAGGCCTTAGCCTCAGTTATTTGATCATTTTTTTAAATTTACATTTCATTTTGATGTGTGGTCCTGACCAGAGCATATGACCAGAATGCAGTGGTTTAAACAGCATGAATAACTTATTTGTGTAAGTTACTTATTGCTGTGTAATAAATTATCCCAAACCTTAATGGCTTAAACCAACAACATGTATTGTCTCACAATTACTGTGAGTCAATAATCGAAACATGACTTAACTGGATCCTCTGGCTTTAGGCTGCTCTCAAAGCTGTAATCATCTACAGACTCAACTGGGAAGGATCTGCTTCTTACTATATGTATGTGGTTGTGGCAGGATTCAGTTCTTTGTGGGCTGTGGGATTGAAGTTCCTCATGAGCTGTTGGCCCAATTTTTTCCTTGTTTTCCTGACATATGGACCTGTCTTTAGAGCATCTCACAACATGGCTACTTGCTTTATCATCAAAAGGGCAAGAGATAATATCAGCAAAAAATAGAGTTCCAGCAAAATGGAAAGAATCAGACTAGTGACATCCCATCACTTTTGTCATATTCTATTCATTAGAAGAATGTCACTAGGTCCAACCCATATTCAAGGAAAGGAGATTACACAGGGATATAAGTACCAGGAAACAAGGATCACTGGGAGCCACACCTACCATACTATTGTGTTATCAAATGATAAATATGCCTAATATGATCAAACGATGATATACCTATGTATTGAAATAAAAGATAAATAATAAATAGCTTTTCATAAACTGAGATCAATAAGTATGTATAATTTTCTTTAGAATACTTTTTAATAAGTAATAAAGGTATTACATAAATTGCAATGAAAAAGTGAAAGAGACTGAATAAGAACTGCAGGTTGCAATTTTAGCAAATCGCATATCAATGCCAAGTATATAGCCAAGAGTTTTATATATGCTGTATTGGATGAGTGCAAAAGCTTTTAAGTCATACATATATGGGTTTATGTCAAGGGTCAACCACCATTCACTAGTTATTTTTGCATCTGTAAAGTGAAGGTCCTAATTGCTGCACATCAGATATTTAAATATGACCTCACATATAAGGTACTTAACCTGTTTAAATAATAGCCATTTGTTATTTAATGAGTATTATTATTTTACAATGATTATTTGCTCTATAATAAAAGACTTGGGAGAATGGAGAGTTATTTCAACAGAAAAGGTGTTTTCATTTCAGTAAAAAATAACTATGAATATCAGGAGTAACACTAGGCACAGGCAGAAGCTTCATGTCAAACAAAGATGCTAAAAATCATCATACAGGTAACAAGTTCTGCCAGAAACTGAAACAAAATGGGGCTCAAGGCAAGGAGAGGGAACAAAGTTTGGGAGTTGACAGTTCATTCAGGTGTAAAGAGATAGAATCGTGAAATGTAGTGATCCTGACAATGATGTCCTTCTACCTAGGGACTGGTTTTATTGATGTTCAAATACAAGACAGATTTTGGCCTATTTCATCCTAAATATTCAGCTTGAAATCAGGTAGATTGTTTGCCTCCATGAGTCAGTCCAATTTTCCATTCCTCCCTGTATCCACTCCATAAATGGTTTCTTTCAATGTTAAGAAGTAGAACATTGAGGATGTGATAAAAATTTGGATGAGATAGTGCCAGAAAAAGATTTCTATCCATTTCCCTTCTAACATTTCCCTTATTTGGTTCTCCATGGACGTATTGACCCATGGACATAAGACTCTGAAAGAACAATAAGTAAACATGTCCTACTGTTTGCCAGGCATATTCATGAATAACACATGTACAATATTACTTATGACTTTATGAGTTAGTGATTATATCATTTGGAAGAAGCAAAATCTGAATATGAGAAGAGTTAGGAGATATGCCTAAAATCATGGAATTTGTCATAACAAATTTTGAGATTAAAAATAGGTTTTCTTGCTCCAAGGAATGTGAGTTTCCACTGTAATCCTTGTACTTACAAAATGCTAAAATTAGGGCCAGATTTGATTGATTTAAAAGATAACCAAATCATTTAGGTTAAAAAAAATTTACTGACTCAGTGTTAATTTGCATTTGGTTTATATGTGTTTCCATATTGCAATTTTTTTCCCACACAACACAATGTAATTAATATTACACACTAATTTTTGCAACTTACATGGCGAAGCCAGAAAATTCAAATTTATAAGCACTATTAATCCCTAGGTCTATGTTTCCTTACGTGCAACACAATGAGAAAGAGAATACCATCGTATTTTTTTGGTTTCTGAATATCTTAAAACTCTAAAGAAAATTAATCATATTCTATCTTTTTTATATGTTTAATGTGTTCTTTTAGTAAAACCATGAATGATTATTATATTTTTTTATATGTTTAATGTGTTCTTTTAGTAAAACCATGAATGACTATTCATGTATTTAATCTTACAAAATGGCAAGGCAGATAAGCCACAATCACATATTTACTGGAGCTAAATAGATAAACTAAAGAGAACTAGAATAGTTAAAACAAGTTTGAGAAAAGAAGTAACTTAGAGGACTCATACCACCTGATTTTAAGACTTGGTATATAAATATAGTATGATATTGAGAAAGATAGACACATAGATCAATGGAACAAAACAGAGAACAAAAAAGTAGACTCACACCAATATGTCTAATTGATATTTTTTTGCAAAAGTGAAAATGCAATTCAATGGAGGAAGGATAATCTTTTCAATAAATGGTGCATAACATCCCCAGGCAAAAAAAAAAAAAGGAACCTCAACATAAGCCTCAGACCTTATACAAAAGTTAATTTAAAATGCATCACAGATGTAAATGCACAATGTAAAACCATAAAACATTTAGAAGAGAACATCAGAAAAGTTTTATGACTTTGGGTTAGGCAAAGAGTTAGACATGATACCAAAAGCACAATCAATAAAAACAAAACAAAACAAAAGGATAAATTGGGCATCACCAAATTAAATTTTTTGGCCCTGCAAAATATCCTGCCAATAAGATTAAAAGACAAGCCTCAGACTGGGGGAAAAAATTAGAAAATCACATTTCTGACTAGGACTATATAAAAATGATATGAGAAACTCTCTGAACTCAACAGTAAGAAAATGAAAAATCTAATAAGAAAATTAGCAAAGGCTTGAACAGACACTCCATTAAAGAAAATGATACCCAGGGACTTAACTGACTAATGAAACAGAAGATGAGGATTTCTAAAAAATATTTGTTTTCCTGATATGGGCACAACCCTCTTCTTTCTCCTCTTTCTTCATATTCCTGCTCAGAAAACGTATGCAATGTTTGGAAGTACAGTTTCCACCTTGAAATCAGAAAGACAAAACTCACTTGATTAGGATGGTGGACCAAGAAGACAAAAGAAAGCTGATACTTTGATGATACTGAGTTGTTGTATCAGCTTTCCCCTATATTTAGAATTAAATTCCCTCTATTTCCCTTGAATATCTTTCCCAAAATTGTGGAAAATAAATACATCGGCAATGTGAATTTTCTGTATTGTTTGAGAACATTCAATTCTGATATAGGGGACAAGAAAACAAATGGAATAGATGAAACTTATGTGAAGTTTTAAGCATAGATAGTTAACAAAGTAGCTTATGAAATTAGGTGAAGATCATAGGATTTGTTAAGAATCAATAAATGTCTTACAAGTCATAGGCAAATTGCATCATATGTGTTAACTTTACATATTAACTTAGTAACTGGTGGAGGAGTCCAACCCCTGGTTAAGAACACATCTAACATAGGCAATTATAAAGGCATTACCTGAAAGGCCTTGCTGGGGAAAACCCCTCTCCCAACATCAGACTTGGTGCACAGCCAATATCTTGTCTTTTTTTTTTTTTTTTTTTTTGAGATGGAGTTTCACTTTGACTCCCAGGCTGGAGTGCAGTGGTGCAATCTCGGCTCACTGCTGGAATGCAGTGGTGCAATCTCAGCTCACTGCAACCTTTGCCTCCCAGATTCAAGCAATTCTCCTGCCTCAGCCTCCCGAGAAGCTGGGATTACAGGTGCCTGCCACCACTCCCAGCTAATTTTTGTATTTTCAGTAGAAATGGAGTTTTGCCATGTTGGCCAGGCTAGTCTCAAAACTCCTGATCTCAAGTGATCTGCCCATCTCGGCCTCCAAAAGTGCTGAGATTACAGGCGTGAGCCACTATGCCCTTCCATATTGCCATTTTTGAAGGCAATTGCAGTCAAATTTTAGGCCCTTCTTCAGGTCTTGCTCTTTCACATATTTATATTCCTTGTCCCAGTGCCTTCATTCTGAGGTCCCCTTATCTAAGGCCTTGGGCAAAGACACCTCTGCCAAGGCCTCCTTAGGGGGATATGGAAGGGAAATCTTGAAGACAAGAGTTCTCCACTATGACTCAGTACTCAGTAGTTGCCACTCAGTGCTTTCCCCTTGCTTCCTCTCAACCCCACACCAGAGTCCATAAAAGTGGAGCCTTTTGTCCGAGGCTTCCTCAACAGAGAGATGATGCCCATATTTATTCCTATTCACCTGACCTTTGATTGGTGTGCCAATCACGGTGATTTCTCCAGGTTTAGACTCTTGCTCATACCATCACAGGAAGCGATTAAAGAGCTTAACTCTCGTTTTGGGCTTATTTCTCTAATCAGCTACTTGGAAGCCTAATCAGACACCTCAATGCTCAGCATTCTCTCTCTCAGCTCAGCTGATCTCCTAACACTGGTAAAACATATACATATGAAGTACATATGGAAAGAAGAAAGTTACTTACAGATAGGAAGGGATGGAAAGGCAAAGTCGTAATCATGCCAAATTTGAGCTTATGTATTGTGTCATCCCTACATCAGTCACCCATCAGTCACCCAATATGGCCCCATTCTGGCTCCTCATGACATCTCCTTAAGCAACATACACACTGACACACACAGCAGAGGAGGGGAGGAGAAGAGGTAGATGAGGAGGGGGAGGTAGGATGAGGAGGAGTTGAGGGGGAGATAGAGACAGAGGAGAGAGAGAGAGAGAATTGAGAATATCTCTTTATAAGGCGAATTGGTGAGTTTCAGCTGATGGCCAGGTATATGTATTTGTCCTTATATAGCTTCTATAGAGCCAGCATGCATTTGTCACAAGAAATTCCTTTTGACTCATTTGTACAAAACCCAATGATTATCCTCATAACCAACTTTCAGAGGAAGGGAGATGCAGTAGGGGTAGAGAAAGGAATATGAACATTGCACAAACCGTAATTCAGGCAGCTTCTGAAGGTGGAAAGCAGTCCTCACGTCAAAAGTATGTTAAACAAACTCCCTCTCTCACTGTTAACTCTGTTATTTAAATTGATTTACTGAAATGTGATCCTGGTACCTTCACTTAGTCTATTTTTTGCTTCTATGGGACATCTGGTAAAGCTATACTGGTATATATGTGGCTGCAACTATTGCACCAGAGCTATTTCCCAGGTAATAACAGTTAATACAAGAAACTTTCCTTTGAGACTTACATTGTTTATATATGTAGAATATTAAAACTGCCACTCATTAAAATTTTTACTGCAGTTACAGTTTTAATAATGTTTTTAGGCCAAAAGTAAATTAGAAGACTGTGTTTCTCTCCTAATTTCCAGGCCAATATATTGAATTTTGCTCTTTTCTTGCAATATCCGGGTTTCAGATAATCATGGTTATAAAAATTGATATATATACTACTTGGAATTTATGTCAAATCCTTGTGTGACATACTACATGGTGAATCTGTGAAAATTCCAACACTGTATAAAAAAGTATTTATTTTTCTAAATGCTATTTCCTTCTCCTTTCCTTTCTTTCTCTCAATAAATGAAACAATAATTTCAATGATCTGTATCTTTCTTATTTTTACCAGTTGGCATATTGATTTCTAAAGTGATGTTTCCCATGATTGCTTAATTTTAAATTTCTTGCTGTATTTGTAACAGAGTATAGAGGCACAAGTCTTTTACTTTTTGGTGGATTACACTATTTTAATTAAAATTTGTATTATGAGACAATTGTAGATTCACAAGTAGCTGTAAGAGATAATATAGAGATATCCTATGTTCCCTTTACCTATTTTCCTCCAGCGTTAACATCTTACAAAACTATGCTTTAGAAGAAAACATAGAGGAAATCCCATGAAATTGCATTTGGCAAAGATTTCCTGTATATGATACCAAAAGCACAGACAACAAAAGTAAAAATACACAAATTGGACAATACTAAACTAAAAAATTTCTGTACACCGAAGGAAACAATCAACAAAATAAAAAAAGCAATCCACAAAATGTGAGAAAACATTTGCTAAGCATATATCCAATAAGGGGTTGATATAGTTTGGCTCTGTGTCTCCCCTCCCCTGAAAAGGTGTTCAAATTCACTAATCACCAAGGAAATGCAAATTAAAACCACAATGAGATATTACCTCATAACTATTAGAATGGCTGTTATCAAAAAGTAAAAAGATAGCAAGTGTTGTTGAAGATGTGAAGAAAAGGGAACACTTGTACACTGTTGGTAGGAATGTCAATTAATGCAGCCGCTATGGAGAACAGTATAAATGTCCCTCGAAAAATTAAAAATAGAAATACCATATGATCCAGCAATCCCACTCTTGAATATATCTCTAAAAAAAAATTAAAGTCATTATATTGAAGAGATTCCTGCACTCCTCTGTAAATTGCAGCATTATTCACAATAACCAAGATATGGAATCAACCTAAGAGCCTGCTGATGGATGAATGGATAAAGAAAATACATACATACACACACACACACACACACACACACACACACACACACATAAACACAGATATACATATATGTCTAGAAAAGGTCTTGAAAAGATATTTGTACACCTATATTTATAGCAGCACTATTTATAATAGCCAAGAGGTAGAAGCAACCCAGTGTCCAGTGAGTAATGAATGAATAAACAATATGCTATATGTATATATACATACACACACAATGGAATATTACTTAGCTTTAAGAAGGAAATAAATTCTGACATATGCTACAATGTGGATGAACCTCAAGGACATTACACTGACTGAAATAAACCAGTCACAAAAAGACAAATTCTATATGATTTCACTTATATGGTATACCTAGAGTAATCAAATTCATAGAAACATACAGTAGAATGGTGTTTGCAGAGGGCAAGAAGGAAGGGAAATGGGGAGTTTTCTAATGGGTACTGAGTTTTAGATTTGCAGGATGAAAAAGTCCCAGAGATTGCTTGCTCAATGATATGAACATATTTAACACTACTCAACTAACACACTTAGGAATGGTTATGAAGGTACATTTTATTTTATGTGTTTTTCATCATAAAAAAAAACAACTATAGTATAACACCACAACCAGGGTCTTAGGAAACCAACATTGTTACAATTCACAGTTTTACTTGTATTCTCGCAGGAAGGTGGGGGAGTGTACTTAATTATATATAATTCTGTCGGGTGTAAGTTCCTGCATCTACTAAGAATCAAGATATAGAACAAAATAATCATCATAGATATCCCCTATTTTGCCTTTTCATAAGCATATCCACTTCTCTCCCAAAGAAGCTTCCCTCAGTCCCACCACCTTATCTCACTCCCAAGGAAATCACTAATTTATACCCCACTCCTAAAATGTTGTCTTTTCAAAAGTTTAAAAATGGAAACTTACAGAAAATAACCTTTTGTCATTGGCTTTTTTCATGCAACATAATTCTTTAGATATGTATCCAAGTTGTATGCATCAATAGATTGTTCCTTTTCATAAATTGTAACTTTCAAGGCTTTCAATTAAGAATGAAAATAATTGCAGTCACTTTAACAGAAAGTTTTTCAGTTTCTTAAGATGTTAGTCATTGACTTAGCATAGCATTCAGCAATTACAAAACTAGATTTCTACAGAAGAAATGTGAAATATAGATCCACCTAAGACTTGTAAGTTGAGTGTAGGATCACTAGACACAATAAGTAAAGAGTGGGAAGATGGGATGTCTTTCAAATTCTGAATGGTTAATCGAAAGGTGGTTTTTAGACAGAAAGGGATATTGAGAAGAAACATTTTGATACATGCTGCAAGGCTGATGGTCCTCAAACACATGCAAGTGAAAGACACCAGACAAAAAGAACCACACATGACATGAATTTCCTGTATAAGAATTTTCAAGAAAAGGCAAATCAATAGAGTTAGAAAGTAGATTGTGATTGCCCAGAGTTAGAGGTAGGAAGGAAATGTGGCAGTGAACAGGAACAAGATTTCTGATGCAATGATATAATTTTTACAAGTTAGATTCTACTGAGGGTTTCACAGCTTGGTGCATTTACCAAAAAATCATGAAATTATATATTCAATATGAGCAAACATTATGCAAATCATCCCATTAAAGTTTTTTAAAACATCAATTCCATTTCTATATAATAACAATGTATACTCTGAAACTGAAATTGAGAAAAAAATTACCATTGTCAATAGCATGAGAAAGAATAATTGATTCAAAATTAATATCAAATGAGAAAATTTGCACATTGAAAACTACAAAATATTACTGAAAGTAACAAAAGATGATGTAAGTAAATAAAGTATCATTCCAGATTCATGGATTCATGACATGGCATACATATTGATACTCCCAACTAGATGTACAAATTCAAGGTCATCATTTTCAGAAAAGCAGTTATAGAAGTGGCCAAGACACGGGAAAATATGCATAAGAAATGCAAATTTAAAAGACCAATGTTAACCACTTTCACACAGAAAATTGAAATAATAAAAACCACAGGAAATAAGTGTGGTCAAAGACATGGAGTGAATATCATCCTCACAAAGTAGTGATGGGGAAGAAAATTATGGAAACGATTTGACAATTTCCAATAATACTAACAAAAGTTGTCTTATAGGAAACAGCAAGAGCACAACTAATAATGTACACATAAGAAATGAAAACAATTCACATGATAACATGTACACAAAGATCGCAGCAGCATTATTCATGATATCTAAAAAGAGAAACCACTCCATGTCCTTCAACTGAGGATCAGACAAAAAAAAATGTATATTTATAAAGTGCAATACAATACCATGGAATACAAATGCATTTTAATGGATTAGAAAATTCAATATCGTGAAGATGCCAACAGATTTAGGTAGATCTACAGATTCAAAAATATTGCTATTAAAATCTCAGCCTCACTTTTTCAGAGAAATGGAAAAGCTGATGTCAAAATTTATATGTAAATGTAAAGGTCCTAGGAGAACCAAAACCATCTTGATTTAAAAAATAACTAAGTGAGAGGATGAAAAATTCACAATTTCAAAAGTTAGTACAAAGGGACAGTAATCTAGAGGGCATAGTATTGACATTAGGATGGAAATATCAACCAATGCAACAGAAGACAGAGTCCATAAGTACCTCTATTTATTTTTGATCAATTGAATTTTGACAAAGACTCCAAGACAATTTAATATAGAAATGTTAATCTCTTTGACAAATGTTACTAGGACACTTGGATATCCATATACAACGAATGAATATAGAACTTATTTTTAACCATGACACAACAGTAGATAAAAAACAAAAATATACATAAAGGTATATGCCAAAACTCTAAAACCAGAAGAAGAAAATAAAGTAGCACATCTCTGAGCCCCTGAAACATGCAATGATTTCTTACAAAGTACTAAAACAACTCATGCAATAAGAGGATCAGAATTCCAAAATTAAAGCATTTTGACCTTCTAATGCTCACATTGATAAAGAGCAATAACGTTAATATAAGTAGAACTATGTTCACATATTATATGTGAGGTAAACAATTTATGAATATAAAGAACCATTTCAATGCAAAGAGAACACAACTAAAATTGTATGCAAAGGATTTGAATATACCAGTTGTGAGTAAGCCCAAGAAAAAATGACCAATAGAATATATTTTCAAGAAAATGAAATGACAGATGCCAAGTCATAACCACAAAAGCACAATTATTTTAAAAGCACACACATACACTCTTAGTACAGAAAATAACAAGTGTTTTCAAAGATGTGGAGAAACTAGAACTCTCATACCTCTTTGATGGAAGTGAAAAACCCTAGCCACTTTGGAAAACAGTCTGTCAGTTTCTTAAGATATTAAACATCAACTGTGCATAGGACTGAATAATTGCAAAAGTCATTTTCTGTACAAGAGAAGTGAGACATAATTCCACCCAAAGACTTATAAGTGAAGGTTTATAGTAGCATTATATGTAATAACCAGAAATTGGAAAAATTTGGGATGTCCTTCAACTGGTGAATGGATAATCAAGGTGGTACATAAAAAGAAATAAGATTCTACACTAGAAAGGAACAAAGTTATAAGACATCTTACAGTGCTAATCATTCTCAAAAGTATCATGCAAATGAAAGAAGCCAGAAACAAAAGCCCACGAACTGCACAATTCCCTTTATACAAACTGCAGAAAAATTAAATTAATATAAACAGAAAATAGATTAGAGGTCACGTTGCCAGGGGCTAACAGTGGGAAGCAGGAGCATGACTATTAACAAATTGTAGGGTTTTCTTTTTTCTTTCTTTTTTCTTTTCTTTCTTTTTTTTTTTTTTTGAGACGGAATCTGTTTCCCAAGCTGGAGTGCAGTGGTACAATCTCAGGTCACAGCAACCTCCGCCTCCTGGATTCAAGCAATTCTCCTATTCTCCTGCCTCAGCCTCCTGAGTAGCTGGGACTTCAGGCAAGCACCACTGCCCCTGGCTAATATTTGCATTTTTGGCAGAGATGGGGTTTCGCCATGTTGGTCAGGCTGGTCTTGAACTCCTAACCTCCGGGGATCCACCCACCTCGGCCTCCCAAAGTGCTGGGATTACAGGCATGAGCCGCTACACCTCGCCTAGACTGTAGGATTTTCTATGCAATAGCAATTCTAGAAATTGCCTCTTGGTGAGGTTTCACCACTGAGCATATTCATTTAAAATTGCTGAACTGCACATTTAACCCATGTTAAATAAACTTTATATAAACTTTATGTTATGTAAATTATCCCATAAAGGTTGTGTGAAAACATCAATCTCATTTTTATATAATGGCAAAATATAATGTGAAACTGAAATTGAGACAGCATTGCCATGTAAAATAGCATAAATTGGAAGATAACATTTTATAAAAATAAGAGGAAAAGAGTAAGATTTGTATACTGAAAACTATAAAATATCACCGAAATAACAAAAGATGATTTAAGTAAGTAGAGTTGCAATCCATCTTCATGGATATTAAAGGTCAATATGGCTTCAATATCAATATTTTCCAAATCTATGGATTCAATTTCATTGTTCTCAAAATGTCACAGTGTGGCGATTCCTCAAGGATCTAGAAACAAATACCATTTGACCCAGCAATCCCATTACTGAGTATATACCTAAAGGAGTACAAATTATTCTACTATAAAGACACGCACACATATGTTTATTGCAGCACTATTTACAATAGCAAAGACTTGGAACCAATCCAAATGGCCATCAATGACAGACTGGATAAAGAAAATATGGCACATATACAACATGGAATACTATGCAGCCATAAAAAAAATAAGTTCATGTCCTCGGCAGGGACATGGATGAAATTGGAAACCATCATTCTCAGCAAACTAACACAGGAACAGAAAACCAAACACCATTTGTTCTTACTCATAAGTGGGAGTTGAACACTGAGAACATATGGACACAGGGTGGGGAACTTCACACACCTTTCAGGGGCCAAGGGGAGGGAGAGCTTTAGGACAAATACCTAATGTATGCAGGGCTTAAAACCTAAATGACGAGTTGATAGGTGCAGCAAACCACCATGGCACATGTATATCTATGTAACAAACCTGCATGTTCTGCACATGTATTCCAGAACTTAAAAAAAAAGTCACAGACTTTTTGCAGAAATGGATAAACTAAATTTCATATGGAAATGCAGAGGAGGCAAAATAAATAGAACTTGAAAAAGGAGAATGCTGAAAAGCTAACACTTCCAGATTTCAAAATATACTACAAAGCTACGGTCAATTTAAGAACATGTACTGGCATTAGTTTAAACACTGGCCAAAATTAGGAATGAGCAGTAGTAAGTTATAGACCAGGAATACTATTTGTAAATCATATATCAGATACCAGGACATGTATCCTGAATATATAAAGAACCCTTTCAATGTAAGATGTACATGAATAACTAAAATTCAATGTGAGCTCAATAGATGAATAGGAATTTCACTCAAAGAAATTTAATGAATTTCCAGGAGGCCCATGAAAAGATGTTCACAATAATTACTTCTTAAGGCAATGCAGTGTTAAATGTTATTTTGCTTTTTAATTTAATTTTTCTTTTTAGACAGGGTCTTGCTCTGTCACCCAGGCTGGAGTGAAGTGGCATGATCACAGCTCACTGCAGCCTTGACCTCCCAGGCTCAAGTGATCCTTCCTCCTCAGCCTCCCTGAGTACGTGGGACTACAGGCATATGCCACCATGCCTGGATAAATTTTCTATGTTTTATTTTTTTGTGCAGACAGGGTTTCATTATGTTTCCCAGGCTGGTCTCTAACTCCTGGGCTCAAGAGATCCTCTCACCTCAGCCTCCCAAAGTGCTGAGATTATAGGCGTGAGTCACTGCACCTGGCCTAAACGTTATTTTAGACTAACAAATTTAATAATAAAAAATATAGAAAATAACAAGTGTTTTCTCAGGATGTGGAGAAACTGGAACTCTCATACTCACCTGGTAGAAATGAAAAGTTTCAGCCATTGTGGTAAATAGATGGTCATTTTCTTAAAATATAAAACATGGATCTAGCAAAGGATTCAGCAATCGCAAAATTAGGTTTCTACAGAAGAAAAGAAAAAGTTAGGTCCACGAAAACATAGTAGGTGGTGGTTTATAGAAGAATTATACATAATAGTCAAATGCTGTAAGGGATTGGAATGCCGTAAACCAGTGAATAGACAACAGTAATTGGTGTGCTCATACAATGGAGTATGCATCCACATTAAGGAGAAACAATATTGTGATAAAGGCTGCAGGGATGATGGTCTTCAAAACCATCATGATAAGTAAAAGAAGCATGAAATAAATGATGATACATTATATGGTTCTGTTTGTAAGAACTCTCCAGAAAGACAAAGCTTTTGAGAGAGAAAATGGATTTGTGGTTAGCTGGGCTGTAGGTGAGAACAGTGTCTGGAAACACGCTCAAGGTATCTCTTTGTTATAGTGATATTTTTGAAAATCAAATTTTGGAAATGGTTGCACAACTTTGCATACTACTAAAATATACTGAATTTTACACTTAATATGGATGAATTTTTGCTATGTAAATTATATTTCAATAAAGTTGAAGTTTTAATTCCATTTCTCTATATCAGCAATGCTAAATCAGAAACTGAAAATTAGAAAACATTATCATTGTTAATGACATGAAAAAGAAGAGAAGTATTTGGTAGAAAGTTGATGTCAGAAAAGCAAGATTTGCACAATGAAAAGTAAAAAAAAAAAACACTGAAAGTAACTAGAGATAATCTAAGTACATGGAATAACATTCCACGTTCATGGATTTGGAGAATATTTTGTTAGAAGTCAGTACTCCTCAAAGAGATCTGCAGTTTCAGAATCATCATTCTCAAAATGCCTGCCACAGATTTTTACAGAAACGGACAAGCTAAACATTGGATGAAAATGCAGAGTAGGCAAAATGGCTAAAATAATTTTAAAAGGAAGAACAATGTTAGAAGAACATTCCAGATTTCAAAACATACTACAAGACTACACACATTTACAGAACATGGTACTGGCACTAATTTAGACAGATAGATCAAGAGAACAGAATTGAGACTGCTGAAATAAAAGCCATGTTACCAAAGAAATTCAATGAGAAATTGATAGTCTTTAACAAAAAATTGCCCCACTCGAATATTCACATGCAGAAAGATAAATATGGACAGTTTACACTAACAAAATATTAACTCAAAATAGATCATAAACACAAATGGAAGAAAATATCTGTATAATATTCAACAAAATCATCGAGTAAATGATTTAGAATGAAACAAAAACGTGCAAATCAAAAGTTAAATGCAAAATGTTTTTGAATAAAACAAAAGGTACATATCAAAAGTTAAAACATACTTCAGCAAAATTAGAAACTTTTGAACTATAACAGTTTACACTAAGGAAGCTCAAAGATAAGAAATTCATGGGAAAAAATCTACAAAGCACATAACAGGTAATAAAATTGAGTCCAGACTATATGAAGATTATTTTCATAGCTCATGAAGGTAATCTTTATATAGCCCGGATTTATTTACTGCCTGTTTTTACTTCTAAGTGAGATAAACACTGAATACACATGACCATACAGAGAGGAACAGTAGACATTGGAGACTTCAAATGATGGGAGGTGGAAGCTGCTTGAGGGATGAAATACCAACTATTGTATGAAATGTCTAGTATTTGTGTGATGGATACACTAAAAACTAAAAGCCCAGGTTTCACCGCTAAGCAATATATCCATGTAACACAACTACACTTGTATCACTAAATCCACTGAAGTATTTTTTTAAAAAGCCAAATTATGGTCTGAAACACCCCACCTCAATAAAAGATTACTTTCAACTGAGTAAGTGGAACACAATCAAATTTTTTAAAATTTGAAGAGACATTTCATAAAAGCACAAAGATAAATGACAAAGAAGCACATGAAATGTCCAGTCATTAATACCAAATGCAAAATAAGGCCAGGAGCAGTGGCCTCTCAGCACTTTGGGAGGCCATAGTGGGAGGATTGCTTGAGCCCAGGAGTTCAAGACCAGTCTGGGCAACATAGTGAAACCTCATCTCTACAAAAAATTTAAAAATTAGCTGGGTGTGGTGTACACACCTGTACTCCTAGCTACTCAGGAGGCTGAGGTATGAGGATGGCTTGAGCCCAGGGAGTGAGGGGACAGTGAGCTATAATTGTGCCACTGCAATCCAGCCTAAGGAACAGAGGGAGAACTTGTCTCAAAAAATAATAATAACAATGCAAAATAAAATGAAAAGAATATGATATTTTTGCTCTGAAGAGCTACCATAATAAAAAACACAAGACATAAGTGTGGACAAAATGTGGAGTCACAGTAGCCCTTCCACACCGTGAGGGGAATGTAAAATTTTACAGCTGCTTCAGAAAATAGTTTGGCAATTTCAAATAATGATTACAGACAAGATACAGCAAAAGTAAGATTAGTGAACTACACAAAAGAAATGAAAACTTCACCCACATAACACAAACATGAAAGTCATGGGAACATTATTCATAGCATCAAATATATGAAAAGAAACAAATGCCATTCAACTGGAAATTATATATATTTTTTAAAAGGTACATAATATAGTGGAATATAATTCTATGGAATGCAAATTCATGTTCATGGATTTAAAAGTTTAATATTGTTAAAATATCTTTGGAATTGAGTAGCTCTACAGGTTCAAAACCATTACTATTAAAACCCTATTTGAATATTTTGCAGAAATTGACAATATAAAGTTAAACTTAATATGGCAATGCAATGATGGTCCCAGAAGTGCCTAAATAATCTTCAAAAAATGTTGGGGCACCCTTTTTGTGGCTCATGTCACTAAAACTAAAAACCTGGGCTTTTTGTTTTTAGTGTATTCATCACTCAAATCTCAACACTTTGGGAGGTCAAGGTGGGAGAATCACTTGAAGACCAGCCTGGGCAACATAGCTAGACCTTGTCACTACTTAAAAAAAAAATTAGTGTGGCATGGTGGTGCGTGTCTGTAGCCCCAGCTACTGAGGAGGTAGGTAAGAGGATAGCTTGAGCCTGGGAGGTCAAGGCTGCAGTGAGCTGTGATCATGCCACTACACTCCAGCCTAGACAACAGAGTGAGACCCTGTTCCCAAAAAAGAAAAGAAAAGAAGACCAAGTGGGAGGACAAATATACATGTACATCTTTATTCACCTGGCATTGCAAAGGTTGCTTAAACACAATATGAAAGCACACTAAAAAACAAAAGAGGTAATTTTGGCTTCACCAAATTTTTTTAAAAAGCTTTCATGTTTTAAAAGCATACATCAAGAAAGTACAATGATAATTTACAATATAGATATAACATTTACAAATCATATGTTAAATAAATGACTTGTCTTCAGAACATGAAAATAACTCTTTTGCATCAGGAAGAGCAGAGATAACTCAATTAAATATAGGTGAAATAATTTAATAGACATTTCGCTCAAGAAGATATACAAATAGGAAAGAAGAATAGGAAGGAATTTTCAACACCATTTTTAGTGGGGCAAATGCAAGGCAAAATTCCATGGAGATTCCAAATAATACACATTAGAATGGTAATAACAAAACACTAAAAATATTCAGTATTGTTGAGGATATAGAGAAACTGGAACCCTCACACACTGCTAATGGAAATTTGTTACAACTACTTCGGAAAATTGTTTGCCTGATTCATAAAATATTAAACAAATATTTAGTACAGGATTCCAAAATTGAAAAATTTCTATCCAAGTTAAAGACTTGTACCTGAAGTTTTATAGCAGCTTTATTCATAATAGCCAAGTCAAGAAAAGGCAAATCACTAGAGATGGAAAAGTAGCATGAAACTACCAGAAAAACATTGAGATAAGTGACTGAAGTCTCTCAAAAATAAAAATCACTGAAATGCCTAGAAAAGGAAAATATACAGTGGTTACTGGTTGGCTAAGGCTGTGAGTGTGAAGGAGAAGTGACTAGAAACATGTTTAAGCTTCTTTTTGCTATGGTAGTATTGTTAAAAGTTAGATTTTGGAGATGATTTACAACTTTGTATATTTATTAAAATTTTACACTTAAAAACAGTGAATCTTATGCCATATAAATTACATAACAATAAAGTTGCTAAAAATCAATTCCATTTCTCTGTATCAAAAATGTAAAATCAGGGCTGGGCAAGGTGGCTCATGCCTGTAATCCTAGCACTTTGGGAGGCCTAGGTGGGTGGATCACTTGAGGTCAGAGGTTTGAGACCAGCCTGGCCAACATGGTGAAATCTCCTCTCTACTAAAAATACAAAAAATTAGCTGGGTGTGTTGGTGCCCACCTGTAATCCCGGCTACTTGGGAGGCTAAGACAGGAGAATTACTTGAACCTGGGAGGCAGAGGTTGGATGCAGTGTGCGGAGATCATGCCACTGCACTCCAGCCTGGGCAACAGACCAAGACTTCATCTCAAAAAGTAAAATTTAAAAAAGCAAAATCAGAAATAGAAATTGAGAAGACACATGGACACAAGGAGAGGAGCATCACACACTGGGGTCTGTTGGGGGGGATCAAAGGGACGGACAGTAGAGGAGGAGGTAGGGGAGGGATAACATGGGGAGAAATGCCAGATGTAGGTGATGGGGGGATGGAGCCAGCAAACCACATTGCCATATGTGTACCTATGCAACAATCCTGCATGATCTGCACGTGTACCCCAGAACCTAAAGTACAATTTAAAAAAAAAAAAAATATATATATATATATATATATACACACATTATTATCAACTATTAAAAAAAAAGAAACTGAGAAGATATTGTCCTTGTCGGTAGCAAGGATAAGAAGAGAATAACTGGTGTAAAATTAACATAAGTATAGCAAAATGTGTACACTGTAAACTACAAAATGTTACTGGAGGAAACTAATGATTATCTAAATAATTGGAGAGACACTCTATGTTCATGGATTCCAAGCGTCACTATGGTTTAGATAGCAATAATCCTAACAGAATTAAAGATTCAACCCTATTGTTACCAAAATACTACTTGGCTATTTTGCAAAATTTGACATGCTGCTAGTCAAATTTTATGACAATACAAAGGACACAGAAGAGCCAAAACAAGGTTGAACACTAGAATGAATTTGGAGAACTCACTCTAACCAATTATAAAATTTAGTACAAGTCTACAGTTATCTAGGTAATATAAAACCGACCTTAGGATAGATATATAGATTAATGGAATAAAATTGAGAGTCACAGCCTGAAGAAAATATTTGCTAATCATATAGTAGACAAGATAATTGAGTCCAGAATATATAAAAACCTTTCAACAATAAAGGAAAAACACAAATAACTCAATTAATTGTGGGCAAAAGATTTGAACAGATATTCAAGAAGATATACAATGGACAAAAACCACATGAAAAGAGGGGATAATTGCTATATTCAAAAATCATATTTTTGAGATGGCTTCAAAACTTCATAAATTTATTTAAAAATCATAGAACTGTACACTTAAAATTGGATAATTTATGATATATAAATAATACATCAATTAAATTGCAAAATGATTGCATTTCTGTATACTAGCAATGAAGAAACTTAAAGCTAAGTTGAGAAAACACTGAAACTTAGTATTAGAATTCTATCTCTTTGTTATGAAACACATTCATATCTGCTACTTTCATTTCAAATACTGAAATCCTATATTTGACTCTACGTGTCCTTCTTTTATTTATTGCTTAAAAATATCTGGATGGGTGCGGTGGCTCACGCCTGTAATCCTAGCACTTTGGGAGGCCTGTGCTAGGTGGGCAGATCACCTGAGGTCAGAGGTTCGAGACCAGCCTGGCCAAAATGGTGAAACCCCATCTCTACTAAAAATACAAAAATTAACCTGGCGTGGTGGCTCATGCCTGTAATCCCAGCTACAGGCTACTCGAGAGGCTGAGGCAGGAGAATTGCTTGAACCTGGGAGGTGGAGGTTGCAGTGAGCCAAGATGGCACCACTGCACTCCAGCCTGGACAACAGAGCAAGATTCTGTCTCAAAACAAAACAAAACAAAACAAGACAAAAACAAAACAAAACAACAACAACAAAAAACCTTCTAATATTTCCTAATTGGCCACATATCCCATAGTGACTTCAAATATTAAAGTTTGAGATAACTCTTAATACATGTAGTTCTGATTAGCAGTAACACAACTCAGGATTTTTGGTGTCATATAATTATAATTTAACATTGCCTAAAATTATTCATGTAGAAAGATTAAGGTAAATTAAGGATGACCAGAAGATTAATCTTTAAAATGGTTTATTGATTCAATCTATTTTATCAACTTGTTCATTTGTATTTTTAATCATACTATAAAATAATTTAATATGTTGAAATATTTTTACTTTATTATTTGGTTCCCAGATGATGATACAACCACTAAAGGTATATCTAATACAGTAGGATACTTAACTTCAACCCTAATTAACTCTTGTATCAACTACCTAAGAATGACAGGACTTAGCTGAAGAAACCTCTCCCATAACTTGCCTTTTCATTGGTTGTGTTTTCTTCACCTTCCCTTCTTCATTGTAGCTCATTAATATCTAAGAACCATAATATAAATTTTACTAAAATATGTGGAACTTTTGTTTACATCAATATGCATGCAAACAATTGAATGCATTCAAATATTAGCACAAGAGTTTTATTCAGCAAAGCTTTTTATATAGTTTTACTTCTCCAGTTCTAACCCCAAGGTTGAGAATACCTATGTCTATGTCATCGCATGAAAATCAAACACACAATATACTGTACCACCAAAGCCTTGGTAATTAAGGAAATTTTTGTGATCATTTCCACTGCAGGTTGTACACAATAATTTCAATTATTTTCTCATGAAAATCCTAAGTGTTCATGACTTGGAATCCTTCCAATATAAACTGCCTCTCTACTCAAATTAGGTTATATCTGCATTTCAGTTCTCTTTGTAAAGACATAACTCAAACTCCTACTGATATCCCTTTTACATTTGGATTCTTTTTCAATATTTTTACATTCATACCTTTCTAATTATTTTGCCTTTGTTCATACTTTCTCCCTTGCCACCTTGTATGAGTTTCCTCTGTTCTTTCTCCTTCAATACATAGTTCACAACAAGTTAAGATTTCTTAGAATTGCTTTTATATATAATGCACACACTGTATGCCTGTGTGTCTAATATGAAAATATTTCTTGCACAACAGGGAATAATCTAAAACATACAAATAGTTGGAAAATAATGTTTCATGAAAACAAAGTACAACTTACACAGTATTCTCACCATATTTAATTAGGTACTCATTGTTTCCAAATAAGACTGATTTGATTCTGATTATTAATATCCATAAAGAGTACAGAAGATATTTTATTTAGCAATTTGAAAATATTATTCATTGGTCATCAACTTAGGGATGGGTAATTCCTTATTTTAGGGGTCATATTTTCTAATCTTTTCAAGTTAATACCATAAAGATTTTACAACTTTTAATGTATTATTATTATTTAGTCAGCTTTCTCAGGTTGCAAGATTTTACAACTTTTAAATACAAAAGGATTTGTGAATCACTGGAGAAGGATTTGAATTTAATCTGAAACTCACTATGAGAACAAAAATAATATTTAAATGTTTGAATTTTATTGAATACTAGTTCAAGCATTGTCAAGAGATATGTATGCACAATACAAATGCCTTCCTATATCTATCAGCATTTTTGCTTCTTTTGCTGTAACTGATAGACAAATAATGTTTAATAATCCTCCAATTCTATTTGAAATTGCTAATGTTTGTTGATCTGCAATGCTAAAATACTCAAATCCTTTAATATCATTATCAAAAAACAATTATTAAAAGAATGCACCTAGATGCCAAAAATATACCTATATCCTTGAAATAACATCTAGAAATGCCAAACATAAGAAAGGTCTGCTTAAATTTTCCTATACATTCATTTAAAGTCTAACACATTCACAGTAATTTTTCTCATTCTGGCATATTCAATAACAAAGCTTCTAAGTCCATGAAGGCCATAGGTCCTTTCTTCACAACCCCTATCCATTTTCCTACTTGACTTAGGTCTATACATTTGAAGCAGAATACTCTGTTTCATGGAGGTTGTCTAAAGAGATGACATCTCAAAACTTAAAAGTGATATATAAATGGGAAGGAAGTAAAGAAACCTTTATTGCTTGTAGCTAGCCACACCTTCCACTTACACACCCAAACCATGACTGTGCATAGTAACACTCCCCGTCAAGCTTTAAACCTAAGTAAACAAAGCACAACTGTACAAAAGTAAAGTAGAAAGAAAGCTATCCATATATCAATAAAGATTAATTTTTCAACTAAATTTCACAAGTTGATGTGCTATAATTTAACACCAAAGTACTTCTTAAACAGTTTTGTTAAAATTTTGTGCTATTTACGCCATTCAGTTAATCTTGTTTTCCTCCCCATCATGAATTACACAGTATTTTACAAAAAATGTAAACAACTTTTATTTACTACTTGAAAAATTACCTTTTTATTATATCTTGTATTCATAAATTGTGAACATTCCAGGTCCATGTTACATGTTTTTCTTTGTGAAAGAACATATTATCTTGTCCTATGCATGGAGATGCTTGGGCATTTTATTCTCTTCTGTTTGAGGTTGGACAGTACCTTTTATTGATATGATTTTGCATTTGCCGTCCATAAATTGTTACCAAATTTGATATGTTAAAGTGTTATAAAATGTTTAAGATAAAACAAGTAAAGATGTTTGGGTCAATGCAATGTAGTTTTAAATGATCTCTACAAAAGCAATTGGCAGCTTATAGATGATAGCTATTTGTGGTTTTATGTTACCAGTGAATTAATGAAAACACATATGTAATGAAAATACACAAAAAACACACAAATAAGCAAACATGAAACAAGACAATTTTGAGTTACTCTTTCAGGTGTAGGGGACTTGCTTGGAACATAAATGAGAAGCTATTGTAAATATGGAGTGGTAATCTCAAAATAATAGATTATCTTATCTTGACAGATACTGTTTTTGACATAAACAAGAGAAAAGAATTTAGAATGTTAATGAGGTGAAAATGACATGTGAATTTATCTAATAACTTGCAGTCAAGGCAACTTATCCTCTACATTTTCAAGTTCTTTCTAACATTCCAAAAAACCCAAAAATAAGATTTTTCTAAAATAACTTTTAGTATTTTTTGTAAAGGAGCATTCTAAAAGTACCAAATATACAAAACTGATACATATTCAAAAATCATGTTTTTTCTGGTATTGTGGAAATTGTTGAATGTCTCTAGTGACTTGACTTACATGGATGCCCACACTTTCATTCCCTATACTTTGACAGTATTACAATGTCGTGATTTAAAGGTGAGTTTTGAAGGAAGAATAAAGATAAGAGGAAATTATGTCAAGAACTTTAAATGAGCTCTTTCTTAAATGAGCTTTAATTAGCTCATTTCCATGGAATCTAATGGAGGTCATAATTTCTGAGCACTTAAGTTTGGAATTAGCATTTGACTCATTGATTACCTCTAAAATGTAAAAAATACATGATGTTCTCGTCTCTGTCATACCAAAATTTTCATATAGGACCACATTTACCACTACAACCTAAAAGATTTGTTACATTTCTAAAATTCATTCAATTTGCAATATGATTAAAAATTTTAGTCTGGGAAGGGAAAATATTAGTATCATTTAGAAAGGCACAACTCGATTTAAATTTCCTAAACATTAGTAAGCATCTAGTAAATGTCAAGGGATGTGGGAAATAAAAACACTAAGGTGAATAATACATATTCATAGAAAACTAAGTTTTCAAAACTAAGTTATTTTAAAGATTTTTGAAGTGGAAATGCTTATCTTACCAAGAAAGCACATTCATCTAAACAAGACCACAAATGGCACATCTATAATATGTCCAGATCAACTCTTTGGTAGTTGATCACCCAACTGAGCAAAAGTAAATACATCCAGTTAAGGTTATTATGAATTATAAATCCAATCCAGTCATCTTAACACATAGACTTTTCCATTATTTTTCTGAAGAAATTCAAATTCAATAGTTCCAAAATGAACTTTTTATCCTTTTCCCAAATTCATTATTTCTCTAGTTTTTCTAGCTCAATGAATGACATAATAATTCACCTCTTTGACAAAGGCCAAGCATTTACGTCATCTTCCTTCACCTGACCTATCCCTTATCCAAAGCATCACTAAGTCATTTGAATAGCTTTAAAATTTTACCCAACATTGCCCAAACTAGCACCACTTTTTTTTTTTAATCACAATAGCCTTTTGGCTATTATACCAGCATCTACTTATACTTCTTCCTAGCTTATTCTCCACGTGTTAAAAATGTTTAAATACATATTTAAAAGCACATATTTAAAAATACACATATCTGAACATTGCTCAAAATCCATGAAAGGTTTCTCATTGCTCTTATGATAAAGACCAAAATTCTTTTGTTTATTTATTTAGAGACAAAATCTTGCTCTGTTGCCCAGGCTGGAGTGTAGTGGTGCGATCTTGGCTCACTGCAACTTCCACCTCCTAGGTTCAAAAGATTCTCCTGCTTCAGCCTCCTGAATAGCTGGGATTACAGTTATGTACCACCACGCCTGGCTAATACTTGTATTTTTAGGAGAGACAGGATTTTGTCATGTTGGCCGGGCTGATCTCGTACTCCTGACCTCGGTGATCTGCCTGCCTTAGCCTCCCAAAGTGCTGGGATTACAGGCATGAGCCACTGAACCTGGCCAATACCAAAATGCTTAACATGGGCTAAAGTCCTGTAAAATTTGGCATAGTATGTACTTCTTCTCATGCCATTCTCCAAATTGCTCTCCAAACTTCAACAATGCTGACCTTAGTTTTTGGAAAATCATAAGCACATATTCTTCCTGAAATGTTCTCTTGTCTGTCTAACCACATTTTGACTTAGTTAATACATACTTATATTTCAGACTTCAGCTCAAATCTAACATCTTCAAGAAAAACCTTCCTGACACATGCCTTCCCTAACCAGTTTGAGTGACCTAGTGTATTAGTTAGGGTCCAGTAGGTCAATAGAAGGAATGTAATCGAGAAGGCAAGTTATGAAGGTGTTAGATGAGCTGAAAGAATAAACAGAAGATGAAATACTCATGGATTTGCAACTGCAGGAATTTGCCACTGTAACTAGAGCTGGAATAAAGTCTAAGGAACAGGAATTGAGGCCACCAAAGGGATATCTGAATCACAACGGTAGTAGCTATCCAGTCAAAGCTAAAGCCAAGGAGACAGAGCCATTGCCAAGAGACCCACCTGAAGCAGAGAGAAAATTATCCTGGCCTGTTTCTGACTCAGACTCTCCAATTTTCTGTCCATGCCTTCCACTAGGCAAGCTCATTAAGTAGCCAGATAGCAAAAGAGCATGCATGATGTTGTTTGCCAGATCAACCTTTGTCATGTAAACCAGACAAGGAAGTAGAGAGAATGAATTTGAGAGCAAATAGGCAAAAAACTGGCACACCTACTTAATATGCTTCCAAGCATTCTCTAGTTTTCTCAGAACTGTTCATGATTAATATCCATTTCCCTACTAAAGTATAAGTTCCTTAGGAGAAGAATCATAAATGTCTTTTTAGTGTTGTACCTCTAATGCCTTGTATGGTCCTCAATAAATGTGTTGAATAAATATATTTTAAAATCATTTAATCAATCAACTAACTGTTGTAATAGTCAAAACAATGTTTTAGCCACTAAAACACAGATAATCTGGTGGTGTGTTCCAGGTACTCTTAACATATTTGGAGATCATGAGCTTTGATTAGTGTCACATGAAAAGTCATGAGCTCCTTCGCAAGAGAAACACACATAAGCACAAAACATTTCACATTGATTTTTTGGCTCATAGGCCATTCAGAGATTTCCTGTACTTCTAATCTAGAAACAATGTGACTCTCTCTAGGTGGATGTGAAATTGTTTGGATGTATTTTTGTTTTCACGAGGTCTGAGACTCACTGCTGTCATTTAGTGAAAGGGGACTGGATAATATAAACTTCAGGCAGAGAAATAATCTCCCATCTAAAATGCTAACCATGAATCCAGAAACCAGATTAAAATTATGCTACAGAGGAAAATTACTTGTCCATCAAATTCAAAATTATGTTTCCTCTTTCTTTGATGACAAAGAAATTCACCAGGAATACCACTTCCTTTTAAATTGGCTCCTGGAATTATATATAAGTTCCATATTTATAAATGTTTCATTTATGTAACAAATGTCACTGAGCTTTGATAAATTTACACATAATGGAAATGTAAACATAAAATGCATATAGTAGTGAAGATTTGTTTAGGACTTTATTAGTTACCTATTTCTATATAGCAAATTATCCCAAAACTTATTGCATTAAAACAATACACAATTAATTGTTCACAGTACCTGTGGATCTGGAATCTGGGTGCAGCTTACATCTGTCTGCTGGCTCAGAAACACTAGGCTAAAACGAAGGTGTCAGTGAGAAATGTGACTTCATTTGAAAACTCTACTAGAGGAGGATCTGCCATCATGCTTACTTACATTATTGGACTCAGGATGCAGTTCCTCAAGATAACTGTTTGACTGAGGGCCTGTTTCTTGTTGGCTGTCGGCCAGAGGCTACCTTCAATTTCTGGCCATATAGACCTCTATATGACATCTTGATTCATCAGAACAAGCAGGAGAGAAAAGTCAGAGAGTGCCAGAAAGAAAGAGAGAAAGAGAAAGAGAGAAAGATAAAAGTCAGTCTTTTAGAGTTTCACCTTGAAAGTGACATCCCCTCACTTTTGTCATATTCTATTCTTTAATCACTAGGTTAAGCCTATACACAAAAGGGATTATACAAAGGCATAAATATCAGGAGAAAGGATCACTGGGAGTCATTATAGAAGGCTCTTATCACAGTGATGAGACCACAAGAGCAAAAGGAAATAACTTCTTGAAAAAAATGTAAGTTGTCTAATTTTAGTTATCTTTTAGCTGCTAAACAATCAATGCTTTTATTACTAATTTTTTAAATATTGAATTTCCTCTTCATCAGAAGATAAAAAGTGTAAAATATCATGTAGGACTTCTTTCCACTTTGGCTCTAGTAATTCTTAAGTTCTCTATATCCTGGCATTCTTCTAATGGCACATTTACAAAGGGGGATTATGTTTAACATTTTATGGTAAAATAAACTTGAATGAGTTATTACAGAATAGTTTGACTATTTTACCCCAGGAGCGATAATATAATTTTACTTTTGAGGAGGCCTTTACAACTCATTAGCTTATGAATTATGTATCTTTCACACAAAGAAAGCAAATGTAATCCAAACTCTTTACGGATGAGACATTCTTTATTTCTCTTAAATCTAACTAGCAGTGCTTTCAGATATTTCAATACCTTTAAAGAATTAAATAGCTCTAGTGAAAGTCAACTTTCTCTTCTTAGCAGGCAAACTATAAAGCACCTTACATGCATAAATCTACTCTGCAGCTTGTATATGCTTTAAAAAGAAGAGGGTTAAATTTACATTTTTAAAATGACCTTTAATCATGTGCATCCTCCATAATTAGAACTGCTACTGTTCCAAGAAAAGGTGAGTGCTAATACTTTATTATAGTATGCAATTTCTGCCTTACCTGGAGATACAGAGTTAACAATATTTTAAGCTCTGCATAAAACTGGGAGAGAAACTGCTTTCTTGGATATCAAGCCTAAAAATATCCATCCCCAAAATAAGAGAATGACATAGCAGAATTGGACACATAGGACTAACGATTCATTGAAAATCACAGTTGGGAGTGAACTCGATTAAATAAATGGGGTCATGGCAACCAGACCCTCACATATCCCTACTTGGTGAGCTAACAATCCATATTCTAGGCATTTTCATTCTAAAAAGAACTGGAAGATACAGTATAGAAGACTTACTTGAAGTTTAGGATATAGAACAATTTTTAGACTTGTTAGTTGTCTTTGAATGACTGTCCCCTTTCATTTTGCATTATTTTCAAAAAGACTGTAGAGTTCCCTCCTCCTTCCATATACACTGTATCCCCTGCAATATAGTGGTTGCAAAGTTTGATGGCAAAATGGGTTTGGAGAAATTCTACAGTAAGGGTTTAAGAGAGCATTTGGTCAGCAATACAGCACTGGGCAAATGCCTGCATAGAAAGGAGTCAAAGTCCAAGTAAGGCAGCTAAAGAGAAACACAGAAACACTGAAAATAAGCCTATTTTCTTCTCCATTTTGCCAAGAATCATTCTTGTTTACTCCTTCTCAGAACAAGAAACCAAATTCCAGACCTCTCCAGCCAATCACCATGCTATTTTAATTCTACTTAATGAAAGCAGGAGGTCATGTAATATACATCTATTCCTTTCAGGGAAATAAAGGCAGGAGATCTGGGGAAACAAATGCAGCTTTTGATCACCATTATTTTTAGGAATTGAAAGGTAAGCAGACAACACAAAATGTATCATCTTTCTTTCACTGAGTTACCTACTTTCAACTTGTCCTAGGAAGTAACACTGTATGCAGTAGAAGAAAGAGGAGGGCAACAATTCTCAATTTGGCCATCCACAACTTATAAAACACAGTTTTATGTGGGTAACCCCCCACATAGGCACCGAGGAAGGAGAGCTAAGCAGAATCCTGGCACAATTAGTGCCTGAAGAATATCTCAGTTTATAGTGTTACTACTCAGTTGTTTCCCTTTATATAATCCTTTATATACAATCATATATTAGTTTATAGAATTAGGGCTTGAAGAATATCTCAGTTTATAGTGTTACTACTCAGTTATTTCCCTTTATATAATCCTCTATATATAATCATATATTAGTTCATAGAATGAGTGCCTAAAGAATATCTTACCACTCAGTTATTTCCATATATATATATATATATATATATCTTAGTTCATAATCAGAGGAATGCCTAGAGCAGACACGGTACAGAGCATGAACTAAGGAATAAGCAGCTTATAGTCAGAGGAATGTCTGAAGCAGACACAGTGAGAGCATGATTTAAGGGAAAAACAGTTATACCAGGACAAGAATCCATGGCCCAGGTGGCAGCATTCAGTATCGTAAAGATACCCGCTGTATGGCAGGCTTGGGGCAGGAGCCACTCCTGATAAAGGAGTTATAGGACCTTGTATCCAGTTCTTGTGGAAGGCTGCCCTCAGACAGGCAATCCCTTGAGCATCCGAGGGCTCAAAACCCCTTCGGGTAATTGCACCTTGGTGACTGTGAACTTCATCAGCTCTTGTTACTGTGCTAGCTCAAAAGCATCCTCCTATAGAACTCATTGAAAGCTGCCAGCAGGTGGCGGTAGACCCTGACAGCTCTGTCACTGCTGTCTGACTTATGCATCCTCCTATATTCTTAGAAGTAGCATGCCCATAGATAGAGATATTGCACACTACACCCTCTTCACTGCTCACGGCCCACCTCCTTGCCTCGATGACCTAATGGGGGTGGACCCCTTGCTGTACACTGCCCACCTCCTAGCCTAGGTGACATAATGGGGGTGTACCCCTTGTTTTATTGCTCACGACCCTATCACTATCCTTAAAGATGACTTCACTCACTACCCTGCCCCCTAACCTATACCCAATAAATACAGATGCTTCTGGACATCCAGGGCCTCGCCTGTCTCTGCTTATAGGTGGTGTGGCCACCCTGAGCTCAGTTGTGCTTTCCTTGTACTTCTGTGTCCTGTCTATTTCTCAGATCCTGCACCTCAGCACAGCATAAGGGACAACCCACAACCCTGTGGGGCCCTTAGCCCTACAGTTTTTATCTTTTTATATATTGGTAAAGATTTTCTACAATTAAACAGAGACAAACATAAAAAGAAAGAATAATAATGCTGCAAGAGAAAAAGTAGCACAGAAGGTAAAATTAATGTAACTTGCCAATTTTGCAGTGGTTCTTTCTTATTGGGCATTGATAATTCTTTTTAGCCTTGAGAGTTAACTTAAGCTTTTGTGATGAAACACCTTCGTGGCATGAAAATATTCAGTCCATCATTTCTAAAGTCTGTCCAAATGCTCTCAGCAGATCATCATTAGGTCACTTTCACATAAATAGAGTGAAAAGATTAAATAACCAAACTAAATTAGTCTTTCCCCCTAAACATGCCTTCTTTCTAATTGAAAGACATAAGAATGTACCAAGGTGGTAATTACTTTGTATTGTGTGTCTACTTGCCCTGCTCACCGTTTTTGTTTTTTTTTTTTTTTTTTTTTGAGACAAAGTCTCACTCTGTCACCAGGCTGGAGGGCTGTGGTATGATCACAGCTCACTGCAACCTCCACTTCCTGGGTTCAAGCAATTCTCCTGCCTCATATCCCAAGTAGTTGGGATTACAGGCGTGCACCATCACACCCAGCTAATTTTTGTATTTTTAGTAGAGACAGGGTTTCACCATATTGGCCAGGATGGACTTGATCTCTTGACCTCGTGATCCACTGGCCTCGGCCTCCCAAAGTGCCAGGATTACAGGCATGACCCACCATGCCCAGCCAACCCTCTTTCTAATCAATCAGAAAGTTCTGTTAATTAAAACCTTTAAATATTTCTTGAATTTACCGACTTCTCCTTATCCTCACTGCTAACATTGCAGTTCAGATCACAACCATTCATCACTAAGATTTCTGTAACTTTTTCTTTTTATTAAGACCCCCAGCTTGTTTTCCTTCTCCATTCACCACACAGTACCCATAGGATACTGCCATACTGATTCTTTCTAGTAGCCTTGGTTACATAATTTTTATGATCTACTACCTGTTCTTCTTTCCTCTCTGGTTGCAATCCCTTCTCCTCTTGTCCCTTTTATACCTGCCTCTCCCCACACACACCCATAATACTATTATACTTCAAGTCAAAATTTAATCATTATTTTCTCTGGAAAGACTTCCCTGATATGTTTAGGTTGTCCCATGTGCCCCTATAATATGCTTAATTGTCTCTTTTCCAAGTCTTAAGATTCAAGAGGAAGAGAGAGTAAGCATTCATCTTTGCATTCACCAGTGAGTCACCAGCAACTTTACTGGCTCAGAGGAAGTAGTCAACAAATACTCACTGGATGCTTGAAATAACTTCATTTAACTTTCATAAATATCAGTTCCAGCTTTAAATGTCTAATCATTGACAATGTGTTGGTTTGCATTTAAACACTACTGCAATTAATTTTGTTAGTTGAGCATGAAATCCATTTTCTGATATTTTCAACACTTGTATGGCAAAATTTAGATGCAAAAATATTTTAAGTTTTATTTTCCAAGTATAGTATCAAAAAGAAGTCTTATTATTATTCCAACCACATCACAAAGGAAACTGAGGTAAAAGAGGAGTTAGGTGACCTGTTCAAGTGACACACTAATAATCCAAAATAAATCCAGGACTAAACCTCTGAGTATTACAAGTCCAAGATGATTGCTTAGCTGCTAATCTGTGCTCTTTAACTTTCATGGGGGAAGAATGTACTTTGCAAAACTGTTAGACCCTTGAAAATGAGTGTGACTTTTGTTTATAAGAGACATGTAAATATCTTCAAATATAAATTGACTGTAGTCTGGAAACAAATAGCAAAATTGTAAAATTTTGAAAAGTGTATTAGTAACTAAAGAAATTATATGTGATTTGAGGAACTTAACTTTGGTGATCAAAATGTCCTTGTGGGAAATTTCCCAACTCAAAGTAGAGTACTTACCTCTAAGAGAAGTGAGTGACATAATCCTAGTGTCCTCAGCAATTTAAAGTCATTTTGTTTAAGTCGTAACTCATGAAAAAATTGACCCTGGCCCCAAGCTATAAGTGAAATCAAATTACTTGACCTATTTTTCACAAGAAAACCAATTAAAATGGGAAACATTGAGAAGTGGCAAGATAACCTGGAGTGCCATGGTTTCTCAAGGAGGACTCCTATTACACTGAACTCACTGTCCTCCTCCAAAAGGAACCTTAGAGCAGCCCCTCCTCCAAAGCCTGTGAGGCCCAGAGCCATTCATAGAGTCCCCTTTTCTGAGGTTCTCCTTTGCTGCTTTCACTTCACATAGTGCCTGGGCCAAAGAAGTAGGTAGGAGTCATTCGTATCTTTGCTGTTGCTCCCTCAGGACTCTTAACAGCACATAAACACATCCCAGACTTAATAAATGCACATTTAATACCCAACCATTGAGCCAATAAGAACAAAAAGCATATAATTTCTTAGACCCATTTCTCTTTAAAAGGACTGAAGTGTGTTAAAGAACATTTCTTGTTGCTATTCAGGTGTAAGATCTTAGCATGAGCCAACATGTTTAAATAATAACTTCACCAGTAACCACTGTGTTTTATACCTGTTACCTCTTTTAATCTCATAACAACCAAATGAAGTTGGTAATCGTTCCTCTTTAAAGATGTAGAAATTGAGGCCAAGACGTAGTAAGAATATTGTTCATGTTCACATAGTAATGTGAAATATTGTTCACATAACTAGTGCATGGTACAGCCCGAGCTTCAACTCAAGGTACCTATTTTTGTGTTTGGGCTCCTAACCATCAAGTTTGCATCTCAAGTGGAAATTTTGCCCAGGATTTTGTTAGCACATAGCAACTTCCCTATTTTAAAACTGCCCCTGCTTTTCTGCTAGTAAGTGTCTCTTTCTACTTCTGTATCTCAACTTGTTGATTACTAGCTGAAAAGCCTTTAAAAAACTGCTGCATTGTCTAAAAGTGATGAGTTACGTCCCCTGTCCCCTTACCTATAAAAACTGTGTACTTTTCTTAGCGGGGGTCCAGACTTTTGGGTGTGAACCCTTCTGGGCCCGCCAGCGTAATCAAGAGCGTTCCTCCGTTTCCCCGAGTGCTGCTTGGGTTTCTTGTCAGGTAAAATTTTCCGGAACATTTGGTCACCTGACCGGGAAGCTCAACCGCGCTGGCCCCTTGAGCCACCGGTTTGGGGTCAGAAAGGACGGACAGCTCGCCTGTTCCCCACCGGGGAACAAGGCAGGCCCTCCCACACCAGCGTAAGCTTCTACAGGGCCTCCTTCCCTGGAAGGGGAACTGCTGCTGCTCCGGCGTTGTTGCTCGCCGGACTCGTGGGGGAGACGGACTGAACTGAGGGGAACTCTGCGGACGGAAGGGGAGCCTGACCACCTCCCGGGGGGGTCTCCATTTGGAGATAGCAGTAGATTTAGTCAGGCCCGTCTGCGGACAGAAGGGGAGGCTGATCTCCTCCCAGGGTCTCCATTTGGAGACAGCAGGTGGGTTTGTCGGGTTAGGGTGGGAATGTGATAACGTCTGAGTGAGTGTGTGTGTTCGGGGAGCTCAAGAGCCTGCTCTTGAACCTCCAATCTGTGGCTCCATGGTGCAAATTATGGAGCTCGACTGGGTCCGAGCCTGCGTTTCCCTGGCGAACCTCATATGGCTTATGGCGGCATCGAGCTGAGCACAAGCTGAGCTCAATCCAAATCGGGGGATTATACCGGCCCACTGACTGCTGAGAGGCGCCTAAGTTCCCGCAAGGGGCGCGGCCAGGTGGGCATCTGAGTGGTCCTTCACGGGACACTCCTCCTTGTCTGTCTTTCGTCACCGTTCAAAAGGGGACACACAAAATGGGGAAAAGTCAGTCTCAGCCCACAGTCCTATATTGTATGGTCAAAAACGTCAGGAATGTCTTTTCTGGAGGTTATGGGGTTAAAATTACCCCAGGAAAGCTAAAAACCCTCTGCAGATCAGAGTGGCCGGTACTTAGCTTCGTCAGCTGGCCACCAGAGGGCACCCTGGAAGTCTCCAAGGTACAGGCTGTTTGGAAGGCTGTGACTGGTAACCCTGGCCACCCAGACCAGTTCCCATATATTGATTCCTGTTTGAAAATAGTTCAGACCCTCCCCCTTGGGTTCGATTCTGCGCTGGTAGGAAGGGACAGTGCAAGGTCTTCGTGGTCCAAGCAACTAAGGGACCCAAGCAACCCATTCATCAGGGCAATCCCGAGGAGGAGCTGCCACCACCTTATGTCCACCAGCCCCCAGCCCACCAGCCTTGCCTGATACACACCCCCCATGCAAAGCGGGGAGATCTGAGCGTACTCCCTTATGGCTAGATCAGTGTGCATACTGCAAAGAGGTGGAACAATGGAAGAACGAGTGCCTCAAGCAGACTGTCCCAGGTGGGGCACCCCCCCAAGGGAGGGCAGAATACCAGCCAGAGCCTAGCCAGGCCCACCTGATCGACTTGACTGTGATGGACTCAGACTAGGATGGACCAGGCTCTATGAAACTTGGCCCCGAGAGCCCATGGTCAGGATGAAGGTCGGGGGCCACCCCATGACTTTTATGGTAGACACCAGAGTGGAGTACTTGGTGATCACCACTCTGGTTGCCCCGTTTAGCAACTGGAAGGCAACTGTTGTGGGAGCAACAGGTGACCGGGTAGAGCCCTGGCCATTCTGCCAAGATCGGATATGCTAATTAGGGGGCCATCAGGTATGCCATGAATTCCTCTACCTACTGGAATGTCCTATCCCCCTTCTGGGGAGAGACTTGTTAAGCAAACTGGGGGTGCAAAACTGGGTTAAGCAAACTGGTCCCCGGGGGACCAGCCAGTCTGACTTTGAGTGAGCCAAAGGGGGTCCTGGTCCTGGCAGTCACACTTCCATGGGAGGAAGAATGGAAGCTGCACACTGCCGAGAGGTCAGAGGAGAACACACTGGAACTCCTGGATGCCTTCCCTACAGTCTGGGCAGAGACAAACCCCTCAGGGATGGCTAAGGCCCAAATCTGCAGACAACAGGTGAGGAACCTGGGGTTCATCATCACCAAAGGACACCGGTCCCTGGGACCAGAGAGAAAAAGGGTGATTTCCTCCATGCCCACTCCCAACACCAAGCGGAAACTCCGGGAGTTTCTCGGGGTGGCAGGCTTCTGCCGCATATGGATTCCTGGCTTCTCGGACATAGCAAGCCCCCTCTATGGGGTCCTAACGGCCGGAAGACAGACCCTTTGAGTGGGGTGATAGCCAAGACACGGCTTTCTGGGAAATCAAGGCACTGCTCCAGAGGGCCCCAGCACTACGACTTCCAGATGTCACCCAAGAATTCAATCTGTTCATTCAGGAGAGAAACAAAACAGCACTTGGGGTCCTCACCCAGACTATTGGGCCTTGGCAGAGAGAGAGAAGAGAGAAAGAGAGAGAGGAGAGAGAAACAGAGGAGAGAGAGAGAGAAGACGAGAGAGAGGAGAGAAGTCAGGGGCACTGGTGGCTCTCAAATGCCCATTTAACCCACTACCAAGGGCTGCTCTGTGAAAACCCATGGGTCACCATTGAAACCGTGCATGGCCTCAACCTGGCCACATTTCTACCCACAGAAGAGGGAGCCCCGGACCACGACTGTGAGGTGGTGGTAGATGAGGTCTTTGCTAGTTGGCCAGACCTCAAGGACTGTCCCCTCCCTAAGGCAGACTTAAATTTCTTCATGGACAGAAGCAGCTATGTCCATAATGGGGAGAGGTATGCAGGGTATGCAGTCACCACTGCCACTGAAGTGGTCGAGGCAGCCCCCTTGCCCAGAGACTGGTGAGCACAACCTGTGGAATTACATGCCCTAATTCAGGCCCTGTGCCGCTCAGAAGGCAAAGCGGTCAATATTTACACTGGCTCCAAGTACACCTTTGCAACTGTCCACATACATGGGGTGATATACAAAGAAAGAGGGCTGCTTGGGTTTCTTGTCAGGTAAAATTTTCCACAACACATCCTCTCACAGAAACAGATAAGGACAGAAATGTGGATCTGGATATGTATGCATATGTGGGTGAGATAAAAATATGGATGCAAATGTAGTTATAGATGAATATAGTTATATGCCACTATATCTATATTTATCTTTTGAATATAAAATAAATAGTAAATATACATCATTGTACTTTTTTCAATGTACCTTTAAATTTTCATTTCCTTTTAAGCTTTCTTCTTTCAGTCCCTTGTGTCACTAACTAGGTTTCCTTCTTTCTTTCTTTGAACTATTTTCTGCTTGGGGATAATTGCTTCTTATACAATGAGCAACTGACACTTCCCTGAAATAACTGAAAATACCCGAAGGACACATTTATAGTCAGAGGCCTTAGGTGTTAAAATACCCTCGGGACACCAATTGAGCCTGAACATTAGAGCCCTAGGGAATGGATATGCCTTATCATTTTTCTTTGCTTTCTTTTGCTACTTATTCTTAATAAATGGCAAAGACTCCCATAAGTATACGCCCAGGGCAACCTCAAGAATATTGCAAAAAAGGCATATTCTTTCTCTCTTATTTCCATTGTTGAATTAAAGTGAAAAGCAGGCTAATATTGCTGAAGGCAACATAAGTACACATGACATTGAGATTGGATAATTAGATATGTATAATTTTAGGATAATGAGGGGTTTCTATAAAGAGATTTAGAATTTCTATATATTAGAATGATATTTCTCTTATAGATATGCAACTAAACTTAGTTGTTGTGAAGATGAAAACTGCAACCCCAAAAAGGCAGATTAATAGTCAGTTACCAAGGAAATTACAAATGCCAAGGTAAGGTCAGATATGTTTGGCCTGGAAAGATGGGCACTTAACTTCAGATGAAAGAAAGCAATTTAGCATATATGTGAGCTCTCATTCTCTGACTCTACCATTGAAAAGACAACAGGAAGAAAGTAAACAGTAAGGTTTATTTGAAAGAAAAGGCAAAAAAAAAAAAGTCTCACTGATGTAAGTTGAAGGATATTAGAAAATAAATATCATTTATGGAAGTTGTTACATCTTTGTACCTGGAGGTCTTTAAAATTAAAGCAAAAAGAGTAACTGTTCAGGATAATAAAACCAGTTTAGGCAATCCAGTTATAGCTGTGGATGACATTTGCTTATATGTGTGAGAGTAAGAACAAAGTTATCAATTAGATAATAGCAAATAAAAAATTTTAGAAATGGTTCTTCATAGACAACTGCATTAGAAGTGATATCCTATGAGTGAATAAACTGACATGCTCCATAATGTAATTATCACAAAGAATAACCCTATTAATGAATGCAAGGAATAAATTGCTGTGAAAGATATGTCTACAAAGACTTCTTATGAGTACAGAGTAGGAAAAAGCACAGAAAGAAAAAAATACATTTGGAAATAAATAATGTTGCAGAAAGTGAAAGGGGCAAGATAGTACTGAAGGTAAATTAAAGTAGCACACACTGTAAAACTAATGTTTCAAATGAAGCTTATCACAATCAGAGGCATGAGAAAAAAAGGAGAATGAAATTCAAAGTTAGTTTACCTCTATTTAAAGCAAACATAGTAACTAAAATGCCTATTAATGATAGACTGGATAAAGAAAATGTGGTACCTATACGTCATGGAATACTATATAGCCATAAAACGGAATGAGATCGTGTCCTTTGCAGGGACATAGATGAAGCTGGAAGCCATCTTCCTCAGCAAACTAACACAAGAACAGAAAACCAAACACTGCATGTTCTCACTCATAAGTGG
>CAUYQU010020250.1:0-35489 GCA_963574635.1 Cheracebus regulus | reverse complement strand
ACTCCCCGGCATCCGCCTGGCCCGCCTCCTGCACCACCAGCCTCCGCGTGCAGCCCGCGGCCTCCACGCGCACCTTCGAGCTGGAGCTCAGCTTCTTCCCGTCCTTGTACCACGTCACCTCCGTCTGGGCCTGGGCCACCTCGCAGCTCAGCGTGGCGCTGGCCCCCGCCTCGGCCTGCACCTCCCTGCGTGCTGGCTGCTCCTCGGCAAACACCGCCTTGGGCTCTGGGGATGGACGAGGAGGGAGGTGGGATCAGAGGCCCTTCCAAGCGAGGTTTGCAGAGCCCAGTTCTTTGTTACGAGGTTCTGCACCCCAGGCACACACAGTCCTGCCACGGAATCCTCCGTGGTCCGTGAGCTCAGGCATGGCTCCCATGCACAGGCAGCTGTGATGCCCAACCCCTGCCTAGCGAGGGCTCTGGCATGCACCAGGAGGGCTGGGCGTGTGCCTTCAAGAACCTACAAGAGGGCCTGGTGGCCTGAGCACCCCTCGCAGACCCAGGGTGCTGTCTGTCTCTCCCCTGAGCTCCCGCCCATCCTGGAGGTCCACCGCCTGCAGACATGGGCCGTCACGTGGGCCAAGACGGAAAGTTTGGCTTCACAGACACTCCCCTGATGGCTCAAGCAACAGAGCGCAGGCGCAGGCCGTGTTGTGCTTTGTGGACAAATCGGCCACTGGACGGGGAAAGTTAGGAGGCTGGACTGGTGTGACTTTTAAACTTTTATCCATGAAACGCCCACACACTTGTCCCTGGAAGTCAGCAGGGCAGTTTTGCAGAGCCCAGCCTTGGGGCCCTCCCTGCTGTGGGGTCTGTGAGTGGGACCCAGCCCAAGGAGGCCTGGCAGCCACGCTCCCTGAGAAGCCCTGTGTTCCTCCTCCAGCCTCCCAGGCGACATCGCTGAGCCCAGGAGGCTTCCAGAAAGAGCCAGGGCTCAGAGCCACCTACGTTCCAATCTTAACCTGTCAAAGACACTCCAGCCTGTGGCTCTGCTCAGCCTTAGTCCCCTCATCTTAAAAAGGAAGAGAAGGGCTGTAGAAACATTTTTGGCCCAAGCACTTTGGGAGGCTGAGGAGGGAGGATTGCTTGAGCCCAGGAATTTGGGACAAGGCTCAGCAACACAGCAAGACCTCATCTCTACAAAATATGCAAAAATTAGCTGGGCTTGATAGTGCATGCCTGTGGTCCCAGCTACTTGGGAGGCTGAGGTGGGAGGATTGCCTGAGCCTCTGACGTTGAGGCTTCAGTGAGCCGAGATGGCGCCACAGCACTCCAGCCTGGGCGGACCCCATCTCAAAAAAATAAAATAAAATAATAAATACAAAATAAAATAAAAACACATTTGAGACCAGGTACAGTGGCTCACTCCTGTAATCTCAGCACTTTGAGGGGCCAAGGCAGGTGATTCACAAGGTCAGGAGTTTGAAACCAGCCTGGCCAGAACAGTGAAACCCCGTCTCTACCAAAAATACAAAAATTAGCCAGGCATGGAGGTGCGCGCCTGCAGTCCCGGCTACTCGGGAGGCTGAGGCAGGAGACTCACTCGAACCCAGGAGGTGGAGGTTGTGTAGCGCCACTGTACTCCAGCCTGGGCAACAGAACGGGACTCCGTCTCAAAAACAAACAAACAAAAGCCACATTTTAAAGGAAGTGCCCAGCCCTGAGCCTGGCCCACAAACACACAACACACAGGAGCGTCCTCAGAGCTGTGAGCCCAGCCCTGAGCCTGCCCACAAACACGCAACACACAGGAGCGTCCGAAGAGCTGTGAGCCCCGGCGTCGGGGTCAGGGCTAGGGAGGCCAGGGCAGAAAGGAAAGACTCTGAAAGCCCAAATGAGACTGAGTCCACACCCACCTTCCAAAGCTCCTTCATGTATCTTTTCTTATTGTCTACGCTTGGATTCTTTACTCAGGTAAACATTAGTTTTTCATGTCATTTCTTTTCCCAGAGAAGCACATGTCCTCTGTGACGAGGCAGCAAACCTAAGAAGCTGTGTTTGCTCCTGGGCTCTGCCAGCGGCCTCCGCCAGCCCCGGGCCCGGTGAGTGGGCGCGACCCTGGGAGGGCGGAGCGCAGCTGCCCAGTCTCTTGCCTAAAGCACGGCATTTTTAGGAAAGGTAAGTTCAGTGGCGCTGGCCCTTTCTGCTCCCTGCACGGGAGATCACGTCTGGCAGCATTCAAGGCTGTGCCTGTCGCCAGCTGCACGCAGGCTGGGAGGGGCTTTGGCTCAGAGGTACCTTCTGGGCAGCCGCAGAGACTTCGCCGCTTGTGTATCAGCTACGGGCTGAAACTCTGCTTTGGAGCAGCTCAGCAGAAAGCCTGAAAGACTCCTGGGCTGCAATCCTCACTCAGCCTTCTGAATAAAACTAATCCTTTTTAAACCTTAATTTTTTTTGCAGTTGACACCCTCAACCATTCACTGGAGAGAAGAAGGGCCAGGAAGGTCAATCCCGCTGTGCTGGGTGCAGCCAGACCTGCTTCCTGCCGCACATGGGCCGGGACGCATGCACACACAGCGTGCTCACCAGAGACGCGGAGCCGGAAGTCCACAGAGTCCTTGCCCACACGGCAGGAGTAGGTGCCCTCATCCTGCCTGGTGACCATGGCTGCCACCAGCCGGTGCCGCGTCCCCATGTCCTCCTGCAAGAAGCGCTCACCGGAGCAGCCCAGCTCCATGCCATCCTTGTACCAGCGCACGCGGACGTGGGCCTCTGAGGTCTCACACTCAAACTGCACCGGGCCCCCAGCCACGGCATCCACACAGCTGCCCGCCGTGTCCTTGTGCAGAAAGCGCGCGAGGCCTGCAGGAAATAGGGCGGGTCGGGGACTGCAGAGGCCCAGAGGGAATGAGGCCACAGGGCCCACAGGCTGGAGCTTCTCCGGCTTCTGGGACCACACACGGGACGCCCAGGCTCACCCAGGCCAGAGGGACCCTGCTGGGCCAGCGGCCAGCTGGGCCATGGAGCAACCACCCAGTTATGGAGTCCCTCCTCCTACCAAGATGGGCTGGCTCCCACTGCCTTGTCCCTCACCCTCTTCCCAGAGTCAGAGAACCCCACGGAGGCTGCCAGCTGCACCTACCTTGCACGGACAGCTGGTAGGCAATGCGGCCCCCACGGCTAATGCACTCGTAGAGGCCGGCATCGTCCTGGGCCACGTCTCGAACAAGCAGCACCCGTTGCCCGGCCAAAGCCTGCATCTCATACTTGGGGCCTGGGGGCAGTGTGCGACCGTCCTTCAGCCACGTCACAGCCGCAGCCTGGTCCGACAGCTCAGCCAGCAGCTGCGCCTCCTCATGCAGCCGAGCCAGCACCTCCCGGGCAGCTGCGGCTGGTGGCTTGTGGGCAGTCAGCCCTGGTGCCGCTGGGGCCGGGCATGCGTGGCCAGAGGGAATGGACGGAGGGGCACAGAAGGTGGGCAGAGGGGAATGGACCGGAGGGGAGGCAAGACACGGGGCAGAGAGAGAGAGAAAGTGAAGGGAGGGACCCAGGAGTACAGTGCGGGAGGACGTCGAGGGAGAGGCAGCCAGGGGAGACAGCGGCAGAACAGAGGTCACGAGTACACCAGAGCAGCCCAGGAGGTGGAGGTGGAACACCAGGCATGGGAGGGGGTCGGGGGACAAGACAGAGAGAGGCAGGAAAGACACAGAAGGGAAAAGATGAACAGGGCAGAGGAAGGAGGAGGGAGACAGACGTGAGGCTCTGCCTGGCGGGACTCCTGCAGCCCCAGGCCCTCACCCAGACACCAGAGACCGGTGCCACCAGCCAGCCCCGGTGAGTCCTCCACACCACCACCCTGCCTGCTTCATCCCAGCGACCTGCAGGCTGACAGGGTGTCCTGGGTCCTCAGACCTGTGGCAACCCCACCCAGAGCCCTGGCCCGGCCCACCCAGGAGAAACAGAGCTCAGCGTCCCAGGTCAGGCCCCCACCTACCCCGGACCTCCAGACGGATGCTGCTCTCAACGCCGTTGGCCACGAACTTGAGCTGTGCCCCATGCAGGCTGGCAGGCACCTCCCGGATGGTGAGCGTGTGCCGGGTGCGGTCACAGCGGATCTCATACATGCTGCTGGCCTTCAGGGCCTGCCCAGCCAGGAACCACTCACCCACTGAGGCCACCGTGAGGTCCACGGAGAAGGTGACCTCGCCACCCTCCACCGCCTGCACTGCCTTCAGCGGTGTCCTCACGGCCAGCTGTGGGGCTATGGGGTGGGCAGTGTCAGGAAGGGGCAAGAGAGGAGTGGGGAGCGCTGAGGGCGTCT
This sequence comes from Cheracebus regulus, assembly GCA_963574635.1. Taxonomy (NCBI): domain Eukaryota; kingdom Metazoa; phylum Chordata; class Mammalia; order Primates; family Pitheciidae; genus Cheracebus; species Cheracebus regulus. Next base: position 31,229 of record CAUYQU010020250.1, on the reverse strand, counting down.
TTGCCTTCCCCTCCTCTTCCTACAGAGCCTGGACCCAAATGTCCCTCCTCCAGGAAGCCCGGCCAGCACGCACAGGGACCACAGCACAAGCCAGGCTCATGAAGGAACAAGGACAAGGTACAGTCACCCTGAGACCCTGCCAGCACCCTGCAAGCCCCACCAGAGGGGGCAGCGCCCCCCAGGGGCCCTGTCGTGGGTCACCTCTCCTTTCCACCACGGATGCCGTGCCAGGGCAGAGCCTTGGCAGCCCCTCTCTCCAGAGAAGGTCTCCATGAGGTCACTCTGGCCTCCCCTGAGGCTGGACCTAGGGGACTCTGGGGCAGGTGAGCAGCCCTGAAGGTTGTAACTGTGAGGCCCCACTCACCCAGGTGGACGGTCCCCGGGAACTCGAGGTAGGGACTCTGACCAAAGCTGTTGAGAGCTGAGACTCGGAAGTGAAAGTCCCCCTCCTCGGCCACATTTGCCACGATCAGCTCGGGTGTGGCCACCCATTCAGCCTCGTGGCACCGGCTCCAGGTGTAGGTGCCAAGCTTCTTCTTCTCCACCAGGTAGCCATCAATGGTGACGGGGCACTCCCCCTGGGGTGGTGGGGACCAGCTGAGGGTCACGGAGCTCTCCGTCTTGGCCTTCACCACTGGATCCGCAGGGGGCTGCAGGGGAGGCTTCCTGGGGGCTGCAGAGAGGGTGGGCAGAGGTCACCTACTGGGAGCCTCTCCCTGAGCCCTGGGTCTGGAATCACGTGGAGGGGAGTCACAGGATCCCCCCGCTCTCCTGGGGCTGCTCTGGGGACCTGGACCACTGGCCACAACCTCCAGCCCCAGACCTGCAGCCACTTTTCTGGCTGCAGCTGAAAGACTGCAAGGGCGCAGGGAAGGGGAGGGCTAACCTGGAGGGCAAGGGCTAGGGGAGGGGCTGACCTTGCTGGCCCTGGGTGCTGCAGCTGAGCTGAGCTAAGGGCGGGCAGGGGACTGAAACCGGGAGGCAGCAAGGAAGGGACGACATCCTGGGAGCGCCCCCAGGCCCTCACCGGCCACGCAGAACTGGGTGGATGTCCGGCAGTCTCCAGCCATGAAGGCCACCTCGCCCACATCCTCCAGGCAGCACTGGGAGATGGTCAGTGTGTGGCGCGTGCCCTCCGCGGAGATGACCACGCGGCCCCCAGCCACCACCTCCTCCTGGTTCCGCAGCCAGCGGACGGGGCCCACCGGGACCGCCAGCTCCACGCAAAACAGGGCCGTGTCGCCCACGCGCACTGCCGTCTTCCGAGGGAGCTTTCGGAGAAGGTTTCCTGGGGTGGAGGAAGCCGCGCCGTCACAACAGCCCCTGCGCCCCCGCTTCAGACTCTCTCCTCCGCCTCGCCCCCTGTCCCCGGGGTCCCAACCGCCTCCAATTCACTCCATCGCGCAATCCCTAACCTGCCCAGCCCGCCCCAGTCCCAGCTCGGTACGGCAAGACCCCTACCCACTACGCCGCCATTCCCGCCATCCCCGCCCGTGCCCCGCCCAGCTCGCTCCTCACCTGCTCTGCCCGCCCCGGTCCCGCCCCGGCCTCCCCGGGTCCCAACGCGTCCCTCGCCAGCCCCGGGCCCAGCCCGTCCACCCCGTGCCCGCCCGACCAGGCGGCCTGGCTCTCCTGCCCCTCGGTGCCCCCGCGCCCCCCGCCTGCCTTGGACGGCGAGCTCCGCCACCGTGCGGCTGCCCTCCTGCGTCTCGCAGATGTACACCGCGTCGTCGTCGGCCGAGACGTTGCGCACGGTCAGCCGGCGCTCGGTGCCCTCCTCCTCGATGCCGTACTTGGCGCTCGCCCACAGCCGCGTCTCCTCCTTGAACCACGCGGCCTCGGTGGACGGCTGGGGCACCTCGCACAGGAACGTGGCCGACTCCTTCTCCTGCACCTCCAGATCCTGCAGCCGCTTCTTGAAGGGAACCGCGGGCTCTGCCGAGAGGAGCGGACACTGGTGAGAGGGCGGGGCCGGAGGGCGCGGGGCGCAGGCGGGGTGGGGGGAGAGATGCGGGCTTGGGGTGGGAGAGGAGCCCGGAGCTTGCAGAGGTGAGGGTGTGGGAAGGAGTGGGGGACGGAGCAGAGGGGCGGGAATCTGGAAAGGGGAGGGTGCAGGGTAGAGGAGTGGGGTGGGGAGAGGAGGCCAAGGGGCTGGGGGTGGGAAGCGCCCCTGGGAGGAGACGCGAGGTTAGGGGCGGGGGGAGGGAGGGTAGAAGAGCAGAAGGAAGAGGGTGGAGGTTGGGGCGGGAACAGCGCGAGGGAGAGGGCGGGACTGAGGAGGGGGGATCCCCTGGGGCCCCGCCACTCTCACGCCTCTCCCCTCTGTGTGTGGGGTGGGGGGCGGGGCGGGCAGGGGACTGGACGGAGTAGGTGGGTTGCGGCTCTTTAGGACAGGCCGAGGGTCGTCGCCCGCGTCGCCCGCAATTCGTGCACCAGGAACGGACACCTGCAACTCTGGATTCCACGACCCGACAGACGCGAGTGGGAAACGGCGGCGACCGCAAGGGCGAAAGGACGCAGGTGCAGGGGCTGGGGAGGGCCCCGGGCCCGCGCGCCGCGCACCCGGGAGCTCACCGCGCACGACGACCAGCACGGAGCTGTAGGTCTGCCCCACGAGGTTGGACGCCGTGCAGGTGTAGAGGCCGCGGTCCGACTGCTTGCAGAAGAGGATCTTGAGCACGAAGTTCTCCTGAGCGTCCTCGTACACCACGTGGCGCCGGCCCTCGGTCACCAGCTGGCCGTCCTTCTTCCACACCGTCTCGGGCTTGGGCTCGCCGGTCACGTAGCAGCTGAGGCGCGCGTGCTTGCCTTCGGTCACCGTGCAGGTGCGCGTGCCGCTGCAGGGCGGCGAGGCGGGGGCGCCCTCCGCACGCATGGCTTCGCGCCGCCGCTGCAGGTGCGCCAGGAGCGCTGCCGTGGAGGTCCCCGGCGGGCTGTCTGTGTCCGCGGCATCCGAGTCCACCACGAGCGCAGCGGCGGCGCTGGCGGAGCCCAGCGGGTTCTCCGCGCGGACCTCGTAAGTGCCGCCATCGCGCGGCCGCGCCCCCCGAATGCGCAGTGAACTCGCCTCGCCGAGCTCCTCCACGCGCACGCGGGGGCCGTCGGGCTCACCCAGGCGCCGCCCGTCCTTGGACCAGCTCACCGCCGGCTTCGGGGAGCCACCCACGCGGCAGCGGAACGTGGCCTCGGAGCCCTCGCGCACGCGGATGGACGTGGGCCGTAGCAGGAAGTGCGGCGCCTGCTCTGCGCACGCTGCCTCCGCGTCCACCTGCAGGCCCACGGCCGCGAAGGCCTCGCCTATGGCATTGCGCGCGCGGCACACGTACTGCCCACTGTCACCCAGCGCCAGGTCCAGGATAGTGAGGCGGTACACGTCGCCATCCTGGGCCAGACGGAAGCGCGCGCCCGCCGCGACCGGCTGCTGGTCCTTCTCCCAGCTCACCTGTGGCGTGGGGTTACCCACGATCTGGCAGCTGAGCGTGGCATCCTTGCCCACCGACACCACAAAGGCCTTGGGCCGGGCGAGAAAGCGGGGCGCCCCGCTGAACTGGGGCTGATCCATGAGGGTGGCCGCGGGGACCTGCGAGGAGGTGGGGAAGGCCTTAGTGAAGATGGAAATGAGGCCCGGATGCACTCCACCATGCCTCCAGGAGACCCAGTTCAACACCTCCACACACCCTTCCTCCCCCGTGCCCTGAGGAAGCAGCGCCGGTTGGCACCGTGGCCCAGGAGCGCAGATTTGCCCCTTTCTGGGCATTTGGGGTTTGGTACCCTCGCCTGCAAATGGCTTTTCTCGCCGCAGAGAACATCTCCTTCCCTCTCCCTACCGACACCCGCGGTCCCAGCTGCAGTCACTGGAGCACATGCCCCGAACCTACACCCCCCAGCAAGCAGGCAGGTATTTCCCACCTAGTGCAGCTATTTTCGGTTCCTGCCTACAAACCTTGCTCAGCTCCCTGCGGCACACAGACCTGCTAGTACCCTGTGAGCCACTCTGCCCGCAGGGGCCGGGGTCCTTTGTCCTGCTCCACACACTGCTGCCTCCCCAGGCCTAAAACTCCAGCTGGCCTGTGTGTCCTCCACAACAAGAAGGGGATGCTTGCTGAGCCCCGCCAGGCCTGGGTGCAGGAGGCACACCGTGGTCCCTGGTCCCTTGCCCCATGGCACAACATGGTCACGGGTTCTCCACCTGGCAGGCTGCCCTCTGAGCCTTTTGTAGGCGAGCTGCATCCTCTGCTCTGGGCACTGCCCTTACTCCCTCCTCGTCCCCCCAACCCCCAGGCCATGCCTTCAGCTGGCACTCCAGGCTGCACTGAGGGGCCAGCCTGCCTGCAGAGGGTCCTCATCTCTTCTGCAGGGTCACACACCTCCCTCCCCGACCCTGGGGGCACACTCCATCTGTGAGGGGGAAGGACCAGAAACCGATCAGCTGCTTGCTCCCAGGCCCCTCCACGGAGCCCCAGGGTTGGATGGGGATGTGGGGGCAGTGCACAGTCAGGGATCTGGCTGGGGAGCATAGCTGGGGTACCCCCAGAGTGTGGAGCTGGCAAGGGCGGGAGACCCCCAGGCTGAGACCAGCTGGGTTGGGCCAGCTGTGCCCAACCTGGTCACCCTGCAGTTCTGAGCCACACTGGCCAGCTGGATGTGCTGCTGGGTTGAGGGTGCACCTCAGTGCTAAAGGCCCCAGGTGATGCTGGCCTTTGACCCCCCAGGTGGAGACCTGGCAGGCCAGCCACCCCCAGTACAGGTCCCCCCATGTAGATGATGTGGGTGACACTACCCTGCCTGTGCAACTCTTGTGGGAACAGCAGGTGGGAGTGGGCCCCGCGGGCACTGGGCTGGCCTGGAGCACCTAGACTCCCTCCAGCCCTGGCAGGCACAACCACCCCACGGTGGAGAGAGCCCCACCAGGGCTCCTGGCCTGTGCCCTCCCTCCGCCAGAGCCTCCAGCTTCTGGGCCTGGGCTGCCCACTGTGGGCTGAGCCAGGGTGTCGTTCCGGGCTGTCCTCCTGGTCCTGTGATTCAGGTAGTTAATCCCCTTAATCCCTTTGGGCTGCTGAGGCTGGAGAGAGCTGGGCTGCGGGTGCCAGTCTGCTGACTCACTGTGCAGTCAGCACCTCTGCTGCAGGCCAGCCCCCCACCCACTGTAGGGCTCTGGCGCTGGGAAGGACCTGGGCAGGGGCCCACCCACAGCAGGGACCGGGGCCTGAGTTTTGTCCTTTCCGGGGATTTGCCTCCATGGGCACCTCCCAGGACTCAAAGGGCTATTCTGACATCAGCTCTCCAGGACCCACGAGCTCTGGGCTGTCCCCAGCACTCTCCAAAGTCATACAGTCAGGCAAGGTGTGGTGGCAAACACCTGTAACCCCAGCACTATGGGAGGCAGAGGCGGGAGGATCCCTTGAGCCCAGGAGTTCCAGGCCAGCCTGGGCAACATGTGAGACCCCATCGCTACAAACAAAATTTTTTTTTAGATTAACTGAAAGTGGTGGCAGGTGCCTGCCGTCCCAGCTACTCAAGAGGCTGAGGTGGGAGGATTGCTTGAGCCCAGCAGGTCAAATCTGCGGTGAGCTATGATTACGCCACTGCACTCCATCCTGGGCAGCAGAGCAAATCCCAGTTTCTTAAAAAAAAAAAAAAAAAAAAAAAAAAAAAAAAAGGCTGGGCGAGGTGACTCATGCCTATAATCCCAGCACTTTGGGAGGCTGAGACAGGCAGATCACAAGGTCAGGAGATCAAGACCATCCTGGCTAACATGGTGAAACCCTGTCTCTACAAAAGATTAGCCAGGCATGGTGGTGCGCGCCTGTAGTCCCAGCTACTGGGAGACTGGGGCAGGAGAACTGCTTGAACCCGGGAGGCGGAGGTTGTGGTGAGCCAAGAACACGCCGCTGCACTCCAGCCTGGGTGACAGAGCGAGACTCCATCTCAAAAACATTAAAAAATCATACAGCCAACTGGTCTGTGGGCTCCCCAAAAGCAGAACAGGGTGTCCTGTCCCCCAGCCTCTTCCATACCCAGAGCCCCACCCTGCCAGGGTCACAGTGGAACAACAGACGAGGCGGCGTGTGTGCCAGCCTCTTTGGACCAAGAGGACCAGGGTGGTCAGGGAGCTCCCCTTACTGCCCATGCTGAAGGGACCGGGGCACACAGGCTCACCCTGGCCTGGGGAGAGTGCGTAGAGACACAGGTCCTCGTGGGATGGCACCATGGCCCTGGGGCCTGCATTCTGTCACCTGGTGCAGGCGCAGGAGGCCAACTGCAGGGTCTAGGGGTTCATGGCAGCCCGGTCAGGCCTGAGGCCAGAGGGGGGCTCGCCATGCAGGGAGTTTGGCAGCCACCCTCTTCCCTGACAACCCATGTCACAGGTGAGGAATCAGGCTGGGCGGGAAGGAGGCCACCACGGCCACCCCTGGGGCTCCCAGGAAACTCATCGGGCACTGGGACATCCACAGAGGCCGTCTTCTTTCTCTGCCACATTTTGAGTCTCGTGGGGCAACCCACGAGCTTCCCCAGGACGGGGAGACCTCAGCCCTCAGCCTCCCTGGAAAGGCTTTTCCCCACCATGGACCACACTTGGGCTCCTTGGCCCCTCGGAGGCCTCATTCCAGCCCTGCGGGGCCACCCCATGCTCCGGTGACAGGCCCCGCCATGGCCACCAGGCCTCTGGCCCTCCACCCTGGCTGTTGCAGAACTTTGCCACTCTTGTCCTCCAGGGGCTCCAGGACCATCCTCGGAAAGAGCTCAGACTGGGAGGCCGCTCCCAGGGCACCGCCTGGCCGGCCCTCCCCACCCCCACACCGACAGGCAGCCCGAGCAGTCCTTGCCCCCTCGCCCTCCAGCACGGAGCTCCAAGGGCAGCGCCCCAGGACTGCGCCTCACCTTAGACCCCACAGAGGCTTCAAGCGCTCCGGGAAAATTCTTTCCTGGAGTCAGGTGTCAGCGCTCCTCTGGCTGTCCCCTCCGCTGACGCAACAGGCTCAAAATAGCCCCAGCTGTCAGCGGGCATCGATCTCAGCAGCGCTGGGGGCAGGGCCGGCCGGACCCCCGGCTGCTCTCTGAGCGAGGGTCGACTCCTGGGTGGAGGCTGGGTGGGTGCAGGACACCACCCTGGCCACCCTGCAGCCCCAGGCCGGCCAGGTGAGGGCCCAGCTCCAGGCTCGGGGGAGCAGAGGCTGGAACTCCAGCCCCACCACAGGGAGCATCTCAGCCAGACCCTGAAGGCTCCCCCGCTCCCCAGATGTGACCTTCAGCCCAGCCACCCTCCAGAGCACAGAACGGCCCCCACCCCATCAGCCTCTGTCTTCTCACCTCTGTCTGTGGGGGCTCTGGGCAGCACTCAGGCCGGGGGTCGGGGGCTGCCGGGTCTCACCTCCCTCCGAGGGCCCGGGACCAGCAGGCTGCCCACCAGCAGCCCACACTCCAGCCGCTCCTCAAACTGGATGGGGACGAAAGGACAGGCGGACGCTGTCAGCTGGAGAAGGCTGAGCCCGCCCCCACCCCACCCCCTGCACCGGCCAGGCCAGCCCAGCCCAGCTCCAAAATAGCCCGGGTGTCTTTGTCCCGGATTCAGTTTCACCCTCGGCCCTGTGGGAGGCAAAGGGCAGATGCTCAGGACCACAGCCAGGAACAAGGGATCCTGTGTCCTCAGCAGTGATGGAGGTGGGGGTCACAGCCAGGGACGGGGGGGCCCATGTGTCCCAGCAGTGATGGAGGCCGGGGGCCACAGCCAGGGATGGGGGCCCATGTGTCCTCAGCAGTGATGGAGGCCGGGGGCCACAGCCAGGGATGGGGGACCATGTGTCCTCAGCAGTGATGGAGATGGGGGCCACAGCCAGGGACGGGGGGACCATGTGTCCTCAGCAGTGATGGAGGCCGAGGGCCACAGCCAGGGACAAGGGATCCTGTGTCCTCAGCAGTGATGGAGGTGGGGGCCACAGCCAGGAACAGGGGGCCCATGTATCCTCAGCAGTGATGGAGGTGGGGGCCACAGCCAGGGACGGGGGGGCCCATGTGTCCTCAGCAGTGATGGAGGCCGGGGGCCACAGCTGGCCTGGCCCCTCCTCAAACCAGCATCCTAAGGTATGGGGTAGGAAGGAGCCTGGGGGACCTAGGACGGCTCTGAGCGGGACAAGGGACCACCCCAAGGGGAACCCAGGATGGATCCTGAGGCAGCCCTGATACTGCCCCAAGAGGGGACTCAGGACCACCCTGAGAAGGGACCCAGGACCACCCTGTAGGAAGACCCAGCACCCTCCTTTGGGCCAGCAGTGAATGGAGGAGAGCAGGAGCCTCTCCATTTGGGGCACCCTGCTTGGCCAGGCCCAGGCCTGTGACAGGTGGCTGGCACCCACCGCCCTCCTGGAGCCCTCAGCTGGGCCTCAGAGGCGTCCTTATGTGGGAGCACGGGGGTTCCCGTGAGAACCCAGCCTGCCTGGGTGGAGGGATCAGCCCTGGGGAGGACTGCTGACGGCACCCTGCTTCATACCTCAGAGGGGCTGGCCCTGTCCTCACGGCCCTGGCCACGAAGCAGTGTGGACCGGGCACTGGGCAGGCCCTACCTGGGAGGAGCAGCCAGAGAGGGCCCTGTGCCTTTCCAAGGAGCGCCCAGGTCCGGAGGACTCAAACTGGATGGGGATGAGAGAGAGGCAAGGCTCTCCTGGCATGGAGGGAGGAGGGAGCCAGGGCAGATGTGGGTGGGACCCTGCACCTGCACCTGGGGACACCTGGCCTGAGATGTGCTGCCAACGGGGTCCTGGCTGCCAGCACCAGGGAGCCAAAGAAGGGGCCAGCTGGGCAGAGTCTGGAGCTGGGCCCAGGAGGATGGCTCAGGCTGTGGCAGGAGGGAGGGTGGGGAAGACTGGGGTGCTGGGATCCTGCTCCGTGCTGCCAGGCTTCACCCCGTCCCTGATCCGGTGCCTGGCCTCTGTGTCCTCACAGGGCACCCCAAGCTCTTCGGGCAATGGCCAACGTCTCATGTGTCCTCACTCAGGAAGAGGGCGAGGGGTCTCTGGGGTAATGGTCGTGCCATCCTGCAGCCTTAGCAGCTTTATCTCATGACCGATCACCTCCAAAAGCTCCACCTTCTCATCCTGTCACCTTGCTGGTGAGCATTTCAACGTGTGACTCTCAGGGACAGGCATTCAGACCACAGCACCAGGGAGGAGGGAAAGGCTGGAAGGCGAGCCCACCCCCCGCCCCAGGAGCTTGGCCCTGAGCTGCCCCAGCCATGCGGAAGTGTGTGTGCGTGCCTGTGTGTGTACATCGCGTGTGCGCTCACACACGCCCCACCCCCTCCAGGACAGGGTGGTGGAGAGTGCAGAAAGAATGTCCGTGCGGGCCAGCCCCCTGCAGGTCCTCCTGGGAGAAGGGACACCGCCACAGCCGCCAGGAGCCGCCCAGCTGTCCTGGCCCTCCTTCGCCGGGTCTCCAGACACCATGGTCAGCCCTGGGATGGATTTTCTGCCTCCGACACTGCTTCATGGGCCCCCTGCTGTCGGGAAGCACTGTGCCCGGGGTGTCCTTTACACCGTGGGAGGCCACAGGATGCCGTGGCTGGCCGTGGACCTCCTCTTTTCCTGGCTGGAATCCACTGCAAAAAGAACCCCTGTGGAGCTGTGGTCTGTTCCAAGGGGTACAGGTGGAGGGGAGCAGAGACAGTTTCTGGAGGAAAGCACCTGTCACCTGTCCCTGGAGTTGCCAGCTTCCACCAGGATTCCCCACCACCAGCCCTCCTCCCAGGGGCTTTCCCAGCTGCTGGGCTGGCATCCTGGGGGCAGTTTAAGCGAGGGGGGTGTCCTCACAGCCACCTCCCAAGGCCTGGGGGATGGTGGGCCCAGGGGCCTCGGACCTGCACCTGCTGCCCAGGCGACAGGGTGGCTGGGCCCTGGCTGCCCACCAACTACAGACCAAGCCCCATGCAGAGGGACCCCGTGTACACCAGGACTGAAACCGTCCCGCAGGGTTGGCCAGAAGCCACGGAGTGGCCCCATAGCACAGAACGAGCCTGGACAGGGCCGTTTCTACTAGAGAAGCAGCCCCTGGGTTTGGGGTTTGCCACAGAGGTCCCGTGCGATCACCATGAGCTCAGCAAACCCTCCCCTCCCTCACGCTGTGTTGTGAGCCCCCTCCCCCACAGCTCAGCCTCCTCCTCCATCCTCCCCCACAGCTCAGCCTCCTCCTCCATCCTCCCTTTCGTGCTGTGACTCCCTCTCCCTAGCAGGAATGGGATTGCTGGGCCACACAGCAGGTCTACCATGTTCTGAGGCAATGGGGAGATGCTGTTCAAAGAGTATAAAACTTCAGTTGTAATATTCTTAAGTTCTAGGGATTTAAAGCACAGCGCAGTGTCTACAGTTAATCAGACTGCACTGTTTAATTAAAACATGCCAGGAGAGTAGATCTGACATGTTCTCACCACGAGAAAGAAGGTAAGTATCCATCTGCTTAGACAGATGGTGACAAAACAAATAAGTGAAGGGAAGGGAACCAATGTGAGGCGATGGTGTGTTAATTCGTGTATATTGCAAATCATCACGTTGTATCCCGCAAACGTATGCAATTTCTATTTGTCAATTATGCCTTGACAAATGAAGGGGGCTGGGGACAGGAGGAAAAGAAAGCGAATCTGAAAAAACTCCAAGTCAGTCCCGCAGGTTTTCCCGAACCTTTTATGATCCCCAGGTTGCATGTGAACATGTCGAGAGTCTCTGGTGTCTTGGCTTGGATGTAGAGGTGAAGTTCTGTATTCTAGGAGGAAAGAGGGTTTCGTTCCTTCTGAATGGTAGGAGGGACGGCATCTTCCATCCTTGAGCAGCTTGTAGATGACACACACTCAGCAAACACCCGCTGCCAGCAGCGCTGCGAGGGCACACAGGTGTGTATCACCTTTGCGTTCACAGGGCCTTTCCATGTCAATATCTTATTAGATATTCCCAAACAATGGTGTTTTTTCATCTTATAGAAGAGGAGCCTGAGGACCACAGCGTGAAAACAATTTGCTTCAGCGACACAGCGGCTGTGCTGGCAGCGTTTCTCGTAGCATAAATGAGAAGCAGGCTTTGCGGCCACAGAGATATGACTGCTAAGGGCACTGTCCCATCCTGAAGGAGATTCTGCCTCTAAAAGAGGACAGTACTGCAGAGACTGATGACTCTGCAGTTTCATGGTTTGTTTAAACATAAAGTGTGAAATATTCCTGTGGGACGCAAAGGCCAAAAGTTTGAGGAAAGCTTCCCAGATGGAAATCTTGCATTTGTGCAAGCAGATAGGTGAGGTTTTCTTTTTTTGTTGTTGTTTTGTTTTTTTGAGATGGAGTCTCACTCTGTTGCCCAGGCTGGAGTGCAGTGGTGCAATCACGGCTCACCACAGCCTCCGCCTCCCGGGTTCAAGCGATTCTCCTGCCTCAGCCTCCTGAGTAGCTGGGATTACAGGCACAAGCCACCACGCCTGGCTAATTCTTTTATTTTTGTATTTTTAGTAGAGACGGGGTTTCTCTGTGTTGGTCAGGCTGGTCTTGAACTCCTGACCTCATGATCCGCCCGCCTTGGCCTCCCAAAGTGCTGGGATTACAGGCATGAGCCACCGTGCCTGGCCAGGTTAGGGGGTTTTATTGTACTGCCACATTCCCTACCTGCCACGGCTTTTTTGAATTACAATTGACATGCAAAAATTGTTCATATTTGTGTACAATGTGATGCGGTATTTTTTTCTTTTGAGACAGGGTCTTCTTTGTCACCAGGCTGGAGTGCAGTGGCGTGATCATGGCTCACTGCAGCTTTAACTGCCCAGGCTCGTGACTCTCCTTCCTCAGCCTACCTAGTAGTTAGGACTACACGTGTGAGCCACCATGCCTGGCTAATATTTTAATTTTTTTTTTTTTTTTTGTAGATACAGGATCTCCCTGTTTCCCAGGCTGGTCTTGAACTCCTGGGCTCAAGCAAAGCGATAGTATTACAGGCATGAGCTACCAGGCCTGGACAGAAATGGTGAATTCTAAATAGAGGCTACTATAAGTCATGCTGTCATATTTTAACGGAAATACCTCCTTTCATTGCAGCTGGGTGGCTTACAAACACACTACTTCCCTGTAAACTTTCTTTAGTAACATACCAGGAGCAAAGTAAAATCTATCTGGAGCAAGTAAATCCGACCGCTACCCCCGTAAGTTACCGTTGTAATTTTACTTGCTTGTTATTGGCACATAGGTGCACATACTTACAGGGCACATGTGCTGTCCCGATGCCTGCACACAGCATGTAACGGTGAAGTTAGGGTTCTGACACCACCCCCTCAAACACTGATGGTTTCTTCACGCTGCAAGTCTCTTCTGGCTATTTTGAAGCATACACGGGAAGCTGGTTCCCGGACCCCGCAAATACCAAAATCTGTGTATAGGCAAGTCCTACAGTCGGCCTGTGGCACCCGAGCACAGGACAAGCCAGCCCTCCCTGTACACGCAGGTTTGATGTCCGAGAACGCCGTTGGTTCCCTTCCCGTCTGGTTCCAGAAAACGTGCGTACAAGTGGACCCACTGGTTCAGACGCATACTGTTGAAGGGTCGACTGCATTTGATGAATTACTGTTACCTACAGTCACCCCACCGTGCTGCTCAGCACTGGAACGTATTCACTTTCTCTGTGTCTCTACCCACTCACCAGCCTCTCTTCATCCACCTCCCGCTTGCCCCCACAGCCTCTCGTAGCCATCACTCAACTTCCACCTCCATGAAAGCCACGGAGTGAGAACTGGTGAAACCCAACTGTAGTCTCAAGTCTAGCTTTTTTTTTTAATGAAAGAGTTTAAACATTCTTGGGGAGGATACAAAAGAGTCTGAAGATGACTGCCCAGATGAGTGCACGTGCGCAAGCAGAGAGGAGAGTGAGTTTTTATACCATCGCATCCCCAATCCTGGCATTACTGAGGCATAATGAACAAATAAAAACTGTACATATTTCAAGTGTCCAATGTGATGTTTTGGTATATGTCTACATAGTGCAGATTCGCTCCCACACAGGAATGAGAACATGGGATGTTTGCCTTTCTGTGCCTGGCTTATTTCACTGACCATAAAGACTCCAGTTCCATCCACACTGCTAACGGCAGGGTCTCTTCTTCGTGGCTGAATGACACTCCATTGTGTATATGTACCATGTTTTCTTGGAGATCAGGTTAATTCCGTATCTTGTCACAAATAGCTACAGTGAACATGTACCCTAGTAACATATTGCATAGACACCACACACATAGGTAGCATAAAACAAAAGAAAGTCATTTTCCTTATATATTAGAAACAGGTTGGGCGCAGTGGCTCACACATCTAATCTCAGCACTTTGGGAGGCCGAGGTGGGCAGATCACGAGGTCAGGAGATGGAGACCATCCTGGCCAACATGGTGAAACCCCATCTCTACTAAAAATACAAAAAAGTAACCGGGTATGGCAGCAGGTGCCGCTAATCCCAGCTTCTCGGGAGGCTGAGGCAGGAGAATCACTTGAACCCAGGAGGCGGAGGTTGCCGTGAGCTGAGATCACATCATTGCACCCTGGCCTGGGCAACTCCGTCTCAAAAAAAAAGAAGAAAGAAACAGACTAAAGCTGTTTTGAAAAATACTAATTTGCAAAGTTATTTGTGTGTATTTAACTGCAACATAAAGACAACGAGGTCTGTGTCTTCCTGGGATTCTCCTCCTGGGCTACCTCAGCAAGGTCCTCTTTAGATCACACATTAGGCCACTTTGTAAAGCTTGTCCGACTCACGGAGGAAAAGATCTATTTCAGTCCTCTTGCTCTCCTCACTGAAATTGGCTTGTCCATCTGTTTCCATTTCAAGACCAAAGGCTAGAAGCTCTTGGTTTTACTGTTTGTGCTGCTTTAAAAAAAAAATCTGTCCTATGGTGACAAAATATGTTTTTAAAATTATCTATTACAAAATGAAGCAAAGTCACACCAAAAATGAGAAATCAAATGGAAAATGTTACCTTTTTATATGAGGTAAATTGTAGAGACAAAAATGACAATTACTATATTTCTGATCATTTATTTCACTTCGACACTGTAGACGGTTTATTAAAATAAAGAGTTGGTGCACAGCCATTGTAGAAAACAGTATGATGGTTCCTAAAAACTTAAACATAGACTCCCCACGTGACCCAGCAATTCCACCTATCAGTATGCACCCAGAAGAACTGAAAGCAGGGTCTCAAAAAGATATTTGTACACCATTGTTTATTTTTTTAATTAAAAGCTTTTTTTTTTTTTTTTTAACAGAGATGGGGTCTCACTGTGTTGCCCAGGCTGGTCTTGAACTCCTGGGCTCAGGTGATCCACCTGCTGCAGCCTCCCAAAGCGCCAGGGTGACAGACGTGAGCCACCGTAGCCCACCACCCACATCTACTGCAGCCCTGTTCCCAACAGCCACGAGCTGGAAGCACCCCAGGTGTCCATCGGCAGATGAGCAGATGAATACAGGCGGTGCAAGCACACAGAGGAAGGCCATTCCGTTTCTTTTTAATTCAGCTTTAGAAAGCAGGACCTTTGTAACGTCTACAATAAAGACAGTTCTTGAGGACATTATGGTGACTAAATAAGCCAGGCACAAAAAGAGGAAGACTGACTCCGTTCCTGTGAGGTCCCCGGAGGCGTCACGCCCATGGAGACAGGGTAGAATGGGACTGCAGGTGCTCGGGTGGGGGTATGGGGACTGGTGTGTCACGGGTCAGACTGTCAGGTTTGGAACATGAAGAAGCTCTGGAGGTGGGTGGCAGTGATGGGTACACAGCCACACAAATGCGCTTAATGCCACTGGACTGGACACTTAAGATGGTCACAATGGTAAATTTTGTGTTCTACGTATTTTAACATAGTAAGAAGAATGGGGAGAGAGTGAGGAGCCAGCCTTTGAGACAACCAATCACGGTAAGGGCTCGGCATGCCAGGACTCCACGCCCAGGGGGCACCACAGTGTCCCAACAATCGCAGGGCTGGGACCAGTTCCTCCAAACCGCTGGGGTAGCTCTGGCAGAGCTTCAGAAGGAAAATCACATTGTCTTTGCAAAGGCGAGTCTGTGGTCAGAACCCTGCAGAGTTTGCATCATGAATGAAAAGATGGAGGGCAGATCTGGGGACAGACACGTGAGACCTGAGGGCAGGCGTGCTGGGAAACCCATCCCCCAGGACGGGACTCCGTAAGGAAGTGGCTTTCTGCTGCAGTGAGCGCATTTCTTCACAACAGCAGCTGCATGCGGTCTCAGCAGATGGGGTCGGTAACTGCCTTGGTTTTGAAGTATTTGTGCCGCTTTAATCTCCCTGATGGCTTCTGAATGTGTTTTTTTGTTTGTTTTGATACAGTTTCACTTTGTCGTCCAGGCTGGAGTTCAATGGCACAATCTTGGCTCACTGCAACCTCTGCCTCCTGGGTTCAAATGATTCTTCTGCCTCAGCCTCCCAAGTAGCTGGGACACAGGCGCGTGGCACCACACCCAGCTAATTTTTGTATTTTTAGTAAAGACAGGTTCCACCATGTTGGCCAGGCTGGTCTCAAACTCGCGACCTCATGATCCACCCACCTTGGCCTCCCAAGTGCTAGGATGACAGGCGTGAGCCACCCACCATCCTGAATGTGGTCTTCTAGGCCCTATCTCTAGCATGTCACACATGTGTAGGGAAAGTGCCTCATTTTAAAATCCTACCTGTGCCAGAGAAAGCCAAGTGTGACAATCCTGTTGGTTTCACTCCTAAGATGGCATGAGAGCCTCACGAGCAAAGGGCCTGGCCTTTAGTGACACCCAGCCCTGTCCCTTCTGTGGGGAAGTCAGCCATGCCTGGCTCCCACTCACACCGGTCTGTGTCTGTCTGCAGAAGAAAAGCTGCAGAATTTTACTGAAAGCCGAGTCTGCATACTGCCAAGCCTCCTCACAGAGCTCACAGTCAGATGCGCCACAGCTGGGTTACCGGAACAGTCCAGGGTCAGTGAACCAAGGACACGGATGTCTGGTGTCTGATGCAAACCAAGAAGGCCACAGGCTGCCACGGCCCAGAAAACTGACTCCAAGATTTGCCAAAGGGGAAAAGAAGTTCCCAAGAACAGAGGGTTCCAAAGCGCTCCCCACAGGAACTGACTGCATTTGAAGCAGCACGTGGGAAAGGAAGTTCAAGCCTAATGGTGCTCTTGAAAACAACTGTTGCTCCTACCTGAGACCAACAAGCTCAACCTCAGGCCAGCTAGCTCACCGGAGGAACCTCAGCAGGGCACGGCTAAGAAGGACGTCCTGGTCTGAACAAACCTCGAAGACTGCGTCAAAATGACCCCCATGCCTGGCTTATTCGCTCAACATCACAACCCCCAGTTCCATCTGTGTTGCTGCAAATAACGTGATTTCTTTCTTTGTGATGGCTGAATTATATTCCATTGTGTATATATGCCACATTTTCTTTATTTTTATTTTTATTTATTTATTTTTTTCTGAGATGGAGTTTCACTCTTGTTGCCCAGGCTGGAGTGCAATGGCACGATCTCGGCTCACTGTAACCTCCGCCTCCCAGGTTCAAGTGATCCTCCTGCCTTAGCCTCCCAAGTAGCTGGGACTACAGGCATGTGCCACCACACTTGGCTAATGTTTTGTATTTTTAGTAGAGATGGGGTTTTTACATGTTGTCAGGCTGGTCTTGAACTCCTGACCTCAAGTGATCCGCTGGCCTCGGCCTCCCAAAGTGCTGGGATTACAGCGTAAGCCAGTGCGCCCGGCCGTGTACCACATTTTCTTTACCCACTCCAGCACTGGTAGACACTCAGGTTGGTTCCACATCCTGGCTATTACGAATACCGCTGCAATAAACATGGAGGTGCGGGACGCCCTCTGATACACTGATGTCCTTTCCTTTGGATAAACACCCAGTTATATATCAACATAAATTAATTAAAAAGAAAAAACAAAAATGACCCCTGACCAAAAGACAGTGGAGTAATTTCTGTTCCCAGGGCATTACTAAAAATGAATCAGCCATATCAACAGCTGTGGAGGGTATTAAATAAGAAAGAGTTTAACAGAGGGGCTAGGGAAAGAGACAGTCAGAGAGCTCTGCTGGCTGGGAAGAGTGGACCATGCCTACAGTTCTAACAGTTTGGAGGCTGACGTGGGAGGGCTTGAAGCCAGGACTTTAAGACCAGCCTGGGCAACATCATGAGACCCCATCTCTATTTTAAAAAATAAAAATAATAAACAGCTGGGCGTGGTGACTCACACCTGTAATCCCAGCTACTTAGGAGGCTGAGGCAGGAAGATCCCTTGAGCCTGAGAGGTGGGGGCCTGGTCACACCGATCACACCGCTGTACTCGAGGCTGGCCAGCAGCATGAGACCCAGCCTGAAGAGATAGAGAGAAAAGAGTTCCTAAAATCACTGTCATCCCAGGGTGACTTTGTGCATGCTCAAGACCACGCCATCTGAGGAGTGACACTGAAGGGTTCACAGTGCAGAGTAAATGAGCAAGTCCCTAAACAGACAAGTAAGCAAACAATTAAAAAATCCGAGAGAGGGAGGACTTGAATCCATATCCAGAACTGACACAATATATTGCCTAAGACATCCAGTTTTCAACCAAAATTAAAATTATGACGCATGTAAAGAACAGGAAAGTGTGACCCATACTGGGGCACAGGGGAACAGACAACATAAACCGTGAGAGGACCGGATGCTGGACTTAGCAGACAAAGACTCAAAGCAGCTATTACAACCACGTTCAAAGAACTTAGGGAGACCACACTTAAAGACACAAAGGGAGGTGTGATGGCTATGTCTCATCAAGTAGAGAACAAAGAAGCAGAAACTCTACAAATAACCAAGTGGAAACTCTAAAGTGGAAAAGTACGATATATGAAATCAAACATTCAACAGAGGAGCTCAGTGGTAGGTTTTTAACTGGCAGGAAAAAAAAAAGAGTCAGAATTTAAGGATAGACTGATAGAGACTCTGCAATCTAAAAAACAGAGAGAATGAAGAAAATGAACAGAGCTTCAGAGAAACATGGGACATGATTAGGCACACCAGCATACACATCAGAAAACCAGCTCCTCATATGCAAGGGCAGCCCAGTGAGATTAACAGCGGATTTCCCACTGGAAACAATGGACACCAAGAGACAGTGGGATCAAAAACAAGGCAGAGTGATTTGGCATGTCAACGTTTCTTGTCCAAAACAAAGTTAAATGACTCTGATGATCTGGAATTCCTACCTTTGTGTGTTTAACTACTCATCTCTCCCTCACACAACCTTGAGCGCCATGTGGGTACAGTAGCAAAGCACAGACCTCTGAATCACTCCTTCTCACCAGAACAGCAATTCAAGCAGAATCATTAAAAAGGCTCCATCAGAACATGGAGTGCAACATGCTTGATTCATATTAATGAACATGATTCAAACCGATTTCAAATTCTGAAAAGACGCTTTGAACCAACTGCTGGTGAGGACTGGGATGTTGTTGGTTGACTTATAAAAATTCTCTCACAGGTCCTTACTGTTTTCTCAATGCTCAAGAGGAATTCCGTGCAATTAGCAATGTGGGTGAAAATCTAAAAATGAACGTATAATTTGATAAAGGGTTTCATGAAGCAAAGCCTGTATAAGAATTTAAACAATTTAAATTAAGTGCAGGAATTTTAATGCTCTATCCTGCATCCACTGAAATAAATGCCAGAAAATATAAAAATCGGCCCAGGGTATTTGCCAAATCTTTGAAAAGGCTGAGCAGTCTTTCTGCCATGTCCAAGGAAAACGAACCTCTGAGGACCCTTGTCTCAGTGTCAGAAGCACAGTTCTCAGCCTTCTCTCTCCCATCACAGTTTAAAATTAGAGCCTGCACAGCTTGCTGGTCACGTGGTGTCACATGGAACACAGTGACGCCTCCTGCCCCCAGCAGCTGCCATGTCTCCCTGGAAAAGCTAAGATTAGGACTGCACAGATTCCTAGAGTAACATTAAGGGCCACAATTAACTGAGTGACTTAACTTGGCCATCTTGCAATTCCATTACAGTTAGAGAGTGGCTCTTCTTGCCCCATGACTGCTACAGAGTGACTCAGGGCCACCCCTCACTCTGGTCTTTCTGAAGAACTTCAGGATCCTCATTCATGTTCTCCTGGACATCAGGTTCTGAGGGGCAGTTCATGCAACATCCCGATTGTCTTCTTTTCCCACTGCGGTGCTGGGAGATGCCCTGGGCAGAGTCACCTGTAGGGCACACCACTCAGCTGTCCAGGGCCTCCATGTGGCCATTGCTGGCGCTTCAACAGCCAGAACAACAGCAGTGTTTCTCTGCACACTGTCCTCAATGGCCCTGTTCAAGAGTCCAGAGAACAGGGCCATTGAGGACCGTGTGCAGAGAAAGCGGTCCCAGCAAGAAACAGTCTCTACCCTCTAAGCATCCACTCTCAAATGTGCTAACAGCTTACTCAGGAAGCTGCAGTAATTAAGACAGTCACTCAGAGTTAGAAAAACAGGCCAATGAAAGGAAACACAGCCTGGAAACTGGCCCTCGCACATTCAAATACCAAGGTGACCCTGTGGAGGAGTGTGAAGAATGTTCTAGATAACCAGCTATCTTTTAGTTCTTCTCAAAAGAAATAAGGGCCAGATGTGGTGGCTCACACCTGTACTCCCAGCACATTGGGAGGCCGAGGTGGGCGGATCACCTGAGGTCAGGTTTGAGACCAGCCTGGCCAACATGGAGAAACCCCGTCTCTACTAAAAATACAAAATTAGCTGGATGTGGTGGCGCATGCCTGCAATCCCAGCTATTTGGCAGGCTGAGGCAGGAGATCGCTTGAACCCGGGAAGCAGAGGTTTTAGTGAGCTGAGATCATGCCATGGCACTCTAGCCTGGACAAAGAGTGAAACTCCGTCTCAAAAAAAAAAAGAGAGAAAGAAATAAAACTGGAGTGCTACTTCACACTTATTATGGGTTGAGTGTGTCCTCCCAAAAAGATGCGTTGAACTCCTCATTCCCAGAACCCGTGGATGGGGCCTGACTGAGGGGCCCAGGGTTTGCAGATGCAATCAAGTTAAGATGCAGTCCACAGGAGGGACTCCTCCTCACCCGACAACTGCTGTCCTCATGAGAAGGAGGAAAGTAGTCACAGAGGCAGACAAGCACAGGGACGAGACGATGTGGAGACACACAGAAGAGTGGCCGCGTGCGGACAGAGCGGAGGCTGGAGGGATGTGACAACAGGCACAGGAGCACCGGGAGCCACTGAGAGGCAACTCAGGGACTGTCCCCTGGAGCCTCTGGAGGGACCACGCCCTGCCCACAGCTTGATTTGGGACCTCTATGGGAGAATAAAGTCTACTGTTTTAAGCCGTTCAATTTGTGGTTATTTATTACAACAGATCTAGGAAATACATGCAATGCCACACACAAAATTCAAGCTGATGAAATATGGAGCTGCCATCTATCACTTCCGCTGCTTGATAAATACTCAAGAGAATTGAAACAGATGTCCACACAAAAATTACACGTGCACGTCCACCACAGCAGCATGGTTTACAAGAGTCAAAAGATGGAAACAACCTAAATGTCTATCAACAGATGAAGGGATAAACAAGACACAGTGTAGGCATGCGATGGGATATTCGCCACAGGAAGGAATGAAGTGTGGATCCATGTACAGAATGGAGGAGCCTTGAAAACACTGTGCTCAGTGAGGAAGCCAGATGCAAATGGCTACCTATTGTATGGTTTCACGTATATGAAACATCCAGAATACGTAAATCCACAAAGACAGAAAGTAGACTGATGGCTGCCAGGGTCTGTGGGGGAGTAGGGAATGGAATTTAAAAAAAAAAAAAAAAAAAAAAAAAGCTGAGATAAATTTTAAAATTCAACTGAGAAAAAAGTGTAACAAACACTTTAAGAATAAATTTGAGAACATTTTCAAGCAAATATTTCTTCAACAAGACACACCAAAGAAGCACACATCCCAAATAAGGAAAAAAATAAATTTAATTACATTAAAATGTAAAATGACTATCCAAAAAAGTCACCAAAAACAAATGTTGAAAAAGACGTCTGCAACACAAGTGACCTATAGACATTCCTACCCACGCGCTATGGTACAGATACACGAATACTCAGGGCCAGGCACAGTGGCTCACGCCTGCAATCCCCACGCTGTGGGAGTCTGAGGTGGGAGGACTGCTTAAGGCCAGCAGTTCCAGACCACCCTGGGCAACATGGGGAGACTCTGTCTCTACAAAATAAATTTAAAAAAAAAAAGAATATTCAAGACAGCTGATGGTGGTGAAACACTGGCAGCAAACTCAGTCACCAAGGCAAGAGTCACGTGAAACACAGGACAGCCTGTCCAAGGTGGGCACAATCACAGGGGAAAATGCGGCGGACCCTCATGCACTGATCGGGGATGACACCTGTGTTAGTCTGGATTCTCCAGAGAAACAGAACAACAGCAGATGGATATAGTGTCTCTCATTGGTCCTGTATGAACCAGTAAGATACGTGATACATGAGACAGACGGATGGATGGATGGACGAATGTGATAGATGATTGACAGGTAGGTACAGAAGATTGATAGATGGATCTAGATAGGTTGGATACATGGATGGATACAGATGGATGACTGGTAGGTATTGATAGATAGATGACGGACTGATAGCTAGGTAGACTGAGTGATTAACGGAACTGGCTCACACGACTATGAAGGCTGAGAAGTCCTAAGATCTGTGGTCAGTAGGAGAGCCCACAGTACCATTCTGGCCCCAAAGCCAACAGGCTCAAGACCCAGAAAGAGCCAAGGTTTTAGTTTGTGTCCAAAAGTAGGAAAAGATCAATGTCCCAGCTCAAAACATTCAGCAGGAGGAGTTCCCTCTCACTCAGCCTTGCTGTTCCATTCAGGTCTTCAACTGATTGGACAAGGCCCACCCACCTTTGGAAAGTCAATCTGCTTTACTCAGTCACTGATTCAAGTGCTAATTTCTTCCAGAAACATCCTCACAGATACACCAGAAATGACGCCTGACTCAATGCTTGAGCACCCGGAAGTCCAGTGAAGTTGACACATAAATTCAGCATTATGACAGCTGTACCCAGCATGGAAAGGCAAGCTACAGAACATCAAGGGTGAAACCCCAGCTAAGCTGGGAAAGGGGCCACGTGAAGGTGGTGTGTGTGGATGTAAGTGTGTGATAGAGACAGCTGTGTCTGCACGCACAGATGCATCTGGAATGGAGACATCTGTGCCTGCACGCGCAGGTGCGTCTGGAATGGAGACATCTGTGCCTGCACGCGCAAGTGCGTCTGGAGGCGAGCACAGGCTCCTGAACATGGGGACCTTCAAGAAGATGGGAAACGGACAGGCTCTTTACTCTGTGTGCTTCTGTACTATTAAATTTTACTCAACAAGTACACATAGCAATTGTAGTTAAAAAAACAAAAACAAAAACAAAAACATAAAACAGGTCCCAGCTGGGTTGAGGACAGGAGCAGCCTCAAACACTCACTGAGCAGCAGGCCTGGGGCTCGGGCCTCCTCCTTCATCCTGAAATTTTCAGCCTGGCTCCTGAATCCCACCTTAAAATGAAATCTGAAACAGAGCCCAAGTGTAAGAAGCTGATCAGAGCAGCGGACCTGTGGTTCTCACAGTGTGGTCCCAGCAGCCTGTGCGTCCCTGGGGCCCTCTTATGACCCCTGAGGGCCCAGTGGTTTCCATGGTGACGTTGAAGCTTTGTTGGCCTCTGTCGCTGTCACTCCATCTTGAGTGTGGGGTTATCTCAAGGATGCAGGACCCCAGTTCAGAGGATCAAAGCTAGGTGTTAAAGAGATCCGCCCTCGTGATCCAAACACCTCGTACCAGACCCGCCTCCAACACTGGGGACGACATTTCAACGTGAGATTGAGTGGAGCACACATCCAAACTTGAAAACAGGTGATATGGACAAGTTCCTTTAAAAACATCACCTTCATTTTAATTCATACATCCCAAAATTGATAAACTGCAACAGCCATTTGTGATTTTACACACAAAAAAATCTTAGCAAACTAGGATTTCCAGTTGTAAGAACTTTCTCAACCTCAGAAAGAATACCTACCAAGAAATGTCAACAACTGCCAGACCAAGTGGTAAAACAACAATGAACTTTCCTTTCAGATCAAGAGCCGAGTGAGTCACCAGCACCCCTATTTAACCTGATCCATCAGAGAAAGGAATGGGGAAAACCTAGACATTCATGCCTTACCAGCAACAAATATAGTGTCATTAATTAGAGATCATCTGATTGTCTACAGTAAAAGCCCCAACCTACCTACATAGAAAATAATTACTAAGAACATTTAAAATTTAGCAAATTTATTTCTAAACATCAGTAACAAAAAAATTAGATGCCATTTCACAAGGATGCCTTTTGCCGCAGTATTAAAATTATTTTAAATGAATTTCACAAAAGACATATAAGGACTTCAGAAAAATTATACAAATTTTGCAGAATTAAAGTAAGCATAAATAAGAGAAATGTGCAATGTTTGGGGGGCTTGAAAACTCAATAACACGAAGATACCAGTTCTCCCAACTTTGCCTACACAATGAATGCAATGCTGATCCGAATGCTACTGTGAGTGTGCATGAGTATGCGTGCAAACAGACTGTAAAAAATCTGACTCTAAAACTCACAGATAAGTGAAGGGTCAAGAGCAATCAAGATGTCATCTGAAGAAGACCGCAGCTGGGGATAGCGCCATGTCCGTTACTAAGAACGATCCTCACAGCACTGGAAGTAAGACATCGCGGTATCAGCACACAAGCAGACAAACAGACCAGGTGGGGCAGAATGAGAAGTCCAGAAACAAACTCACACAGGTGGACGCATGGAGTCTGACCACTCTGGCACCCTGGGTCAGTGGGGAAAGACGAACTTTCAGTGAATGGTGTCAGGACAGCTAGTTATGTCGACCAGAGATGTTAATTCTCACCTCACACCACACATCCACATCAACCCCAAGTAGATTAAAATTCTACAGAAGAGGCCAGGCACGGTGGCTCATGCTTGTAGTCCCAGCACTTTGGGAGGCTGAGGTGAGCAGATCACGAGATCAGGAGTTTGAGACCAGTCTGGCCAACATAGTGAAACCCTGTCTCTACTAGAAATACAAAAAATTAGCTGGGTGTGGTGGTGCACGCCTGTAATCCTAGCTACTCGGGAGGCTGAGGTAGAATTGCACAAACCCAGGAGGTGGAGGTTGCCGTAAGCCAAGATCGTGCCATTGCACTCCAGCCCAGGTGACAGCATGTGACTCCATCTCGAAAAAAAACATCTACAGAAGGAAGGTCCAGGCCAGGCGCAGTGCTCACATCTGGAACCCCAGCTCTCTGGGAGGCCGAGGCAAGCAGACTGCTCGTGCCCAGGAGTTCAAGACCCACCTGGACAACATGGTGAACCCCCGTCTCTACAAAAACTACAAAAATGAGCCAGGCGTGGTGGCACAATGCCTGTGGTCCCAGCTCCTTGGGTGGCTGAGGTGGGAGAATTGCTTGAGCCCAGGAATTCGAGGCCGGGCCACCGCACTCCAACCTGGGTGACAGAACAATACCCTCTCATTCATTCATTCATAAATAGAAAGTAAAACTACAGAAGTCTTAGAAGTTAGTATAGGATCATAGCTTCATGAAGTCAGGGCGGGGAAGGAATTTTTAAGCAAGGCACAAAAAGCACAAACCTTAAGAAAAATAAATAAAAGTCCACTGCACTGGAATTAAGAACTCCCGTCCCAAAAGACACCATGAAAGAAAGTGAGAGGCAAGCCTCGAAGATATGAGCAATGCATAGAATAGACAGGGACACGCAGATAACTCCTACAAAACCAGCCAGAAGGACAAGGGACTTGGAAAGGCCTGCAACAGAAAGGAACAGGTGTGGCCGATACACAGAGGGGGCTCAATCCACTCCCAGTCGGGACGTTAAATCCAAGAAACGCCCCTGCTGACCCGCCCACCTCGCGCTGGGGCACAGGCCGTGTGTCCGCAGGAGGAGTGCAGACCCTCACCACTTGGGGTCCCCTCGCAGTGGGACAGCCCATCTAGCGCATACATCCCTCCATTCTCTGCAGCAGAACGCTTATTGGGGTCTGCAGGAAAAAAAGTGTCATTTTCACTGGGTGCGGTGGCGGGTGCCTGTAGTCCCAGCTGTTTGGGAGGCTGAGGTGGGAGGATCGCTTGAGCCCTAGGAGTTCTGGGCTGCAGTGCACTATGCGGATTGGGTGTCTGCACTAAATTCGGCATCAATATAGTGACCTCCTGGGAGCAGGGGACCACCAGGTTGCCTAAGGAGGGGTAAACGGGCCCAGGTCGGAAATGGAGCAGGTCAAAACTCCCGTGCTGATCAGTAGTGGGATTGTGCCTGTGAATAGCCACTGCACTCCAGCCTGGGCAACATAGCGAGACCCCATCTCTAAAATTAAAAAATGAAAAATTTTTTTAAAGCATCATTTTCTAGGGATAGTTTCTGAACAGTGCTCCCACCCTGCCCCAGTGGGGGACTGCAGACCAGCACCCTATGGGCCCCCACCCCGGGGTCCTTCCTAGGCTGGTTGGGTTTGGTCTCAAGTATGTAGCGGCACTGTGAGGAGGGCCAGCTGTGACACTGTCAGTGACTACTTGAAAACCTAATTAGCTGTTTGTCCACCCAAGGAATGTGAACAGCACTACTCACAGCGGGCGTGATATGGAAGCAGCCCAGGCATCTGATGAATGGATAAACACAATGACAAACAGTCTGATCTTAAAATGGGCAGAGGACTCAAACACTTCTCCAGAGAAGACACACAACCAAAAAGCGCAGGAGAAGGTGCTCAACTAATAACCAGAGACATACAAATGAAAACCATGAGAAATCACCTTGTACCAGGCCAGCGCGGTGGCTCACGCCTGTAATCCCAACACTTGGGCAGGCAGGTGGATCGCCTGAGCTCAGGAGTTCCAGACCAGCCTGGCCACATGGTAAAACCCCATCTCTACTAAAAAAACAAAAGTTAGCCAGGCGTGGTGGCATGCACCTGTACTCTCAGCTACTCGGGGGGCCAAGGCAGGAGAACTGTTTGAACCTGGGAGGCACAGGTTGCACTCCAGCCTGGGTGATAGTGTGACACCCAGACTCAAAAAAAATTAAAATAAAAACAAGAAATTACCTCATATCCATTAGAATGATGGCTATCCAAAAGCAGAAAATAACAAGTGTTGGCAAGGACGTAGAGAAACGGGATGGCTTGCACGTGGCTGCTGGGAATGTAAATGCTGCAGCTGTCACCACAGTACGGAGGTTTCTCAAAACACAACTCACAGAACCCCCACAGAGTCCAGCCATTCCACTTCCAGATAGATACCCAGAGGAATTTTATTTATTTATTTATTTATTTATTTGTGTAGCGATGGGATCTTACTATGCTGCCCAGGCTTATCTCAAACTCCTGGCCTCAAGTGATCCACCCACCTCAGCCTGCCAAAGTGCCGGGATTACAGGTGTGAGCCACCATGCCCAGCCTTACGCAGAAGAATGGAAAGCAGGGTCTTGAAGAGATATTTACACACGCATGTTTACAGCACCACTACTCACAGTTACCACAGGTGGAAACAACCTACAGATGAATGGATCAAACAATGCGGGCCATCACACGATGGGACAGTATCCAGCCTTGAAAAGGAAGGAAATGCTGACACAGGTACAACATGCTGAGTGAAATACAGCAGACACAAAAGGACAGACCCTCTGTGATCCCACTCATAAGAGGCCCCTGGAGTCCTCACATTCACAGGAGCAGAAGGTAGGCTGGTGGCTCCAGGGGCTGAGGAGTGGGTGAGGAGTTGGTGTTTGACGGGAACAGTTTCAGGCTGGGAGGACAAAGGAAGTCTAGAGATGGGTGGTGGCTGCACACCATGTGAATGTGCTGAATACCACCGAACCAGACACTTCAACATGGTTGACACGGATACTTTTTTTTTTTTTTGACAGTTTCACTCTTGTTGCCCAGGCTGGAGTGCAACAGCGCAATCTTGGCTCACTGCAACTTCCGCCTCCCGGATTCAAGTGATTCTCTAGCCTCAGCCTCCCAAGTAACTGGGATTACAGGCACTCACCACCACATCCAGCTAAGTTCTGTATTTTTAGTAGAGATGGGGTTTCACCATGTTAGACAGGCTGGTCTCAAACTCCTGACCTTAGATGATGCATCCATCTTGGCCTCTCAAAGTGCTGGGATTACAGGTGTGAGCCACCACACCTGGCCTCTTCTATTATTTTTCTACAAATTTTGTAGTTTTATGTTTTCCATTTAAGCCTGTGATCCTTTTTTTTTTTTCAGTTGATGCATATTTTTGGGGTAAATGTGATAATTTAATACCTTCATACAAGTTATAGAGATCAAATCAGTATACCTGGGGTGTCTTCACCACCTTCACCATTTGCCTTTACAGTAGAAACATCTGAATTACTCTCTTCTAGCTGTTTGAAAATGTGCAACTGATTACTGTAAACTACGGTCACCGTACTGCCCTCTGAAACAGGTCTTATTCCGTCAAACCATTCATTTGTACCCATTCATCAACTTCTCTTTCTCCACCTCCCCGCCCTCCCTCGCCTCCGGGACCCACAGTCCTCTCCATCTCCACAATGTCCACTGTTTCAGCTCCCACATGAAAGCGAGAACAAGCGAAGTTGTCTTTCTGTGCCTGGCTTATTTCACTCAACTTAAAGACCTCCAGTTCCATTCATGTTGCTGCTAGTTACAAGATTTCATTCTCTTTCATGGATGAATAATGTAGTATACATCCATTGAATATAAGTATCAGCTTTTCTTTTGTTTTTTTTTTGAGATGGAGTCTCGCTCTGTCACGAGGCTGGAGTGCAAGGCGCAATCTGGGCTCACGGCAACCTCTGCCTCCTGCGCCCGGCCTGGAAGATATATTTCCATTCTTTTAGAGATTATCTGAAAACGTTGACAAGCCTAGTAGCAGATGCTGAAGTCAGTGTCCAGCTCTCCTTCCAGCCAGAAGAGGGATCTTCGAACCCTGTAGGTTTGGGCACCTCTCTCCCAACTCACGTGGCATCATTTTATAAACTCCAAAATTACGCATTCTAAGTAGGAGCTTCTAGATGTGGTGTTTTAGACATGCCCACGAATCCACTCTCCTGCCAATTCATTCCTTCTTCCACCTCCAGCTTACCCACGGGTTCCCTTGCCTTCTGCCTTAGACGCTGTAGGCTCTGCTGGCAGCAAACTCTGTGTGTGTGTTGGGGGGGGGGGGCGGGGGGTGGTGTTCCAGGTATTAAAATGGCATCAGCCAGCTTTCTTTTTTGAGATGGAGGCTTGCTCTGTAGCCCAGGCTGGCGTGCAGTGGTGCGATCTCAGCTCACTGCAACCTCCGCCTCCCAGGTTCTTGCAATTCTCCTGTCTCAGCCTCCTGAGTGGCTGTGACTACAGGTGCACGCTGCCACATCTGGCTAATTTTTTGTATTTTAGTAGAGACGGGGTTTCACCGTGTTGCCCAGGCTGGTCTCGAACTCCTGAGCTCAGGCAATCTGCCAGCATCAGCTTCCCAAAGTGCTGGGATTACAGGCGCAAGCCACTGCACCTGGCCTTTTTTTTTTTTTTTTTTTGAGATGGAATCTCACTCTTGCCCAGGCTGGAGTGCAATGGTGCGATCTCGGCTCACTGCAACCTCTGCCTCCCGGGTTCAAGTGATCCTCCTGCCTCAGCCTCCCGAGTATCTGGGATTACAGGCATGTGCTACCACGACCAGCTAATCTTTGTACTTTTAGTAGACACAGGGTTCCACCATGTTGGTCAGGCTGGTCTTGAACGCCTGACCTCAGCGGATCTACTTGCCTCAGCCTCCCAAAGGGCTGGGAATATGGGCATGAGCCCCTGTGCCCGGCCCTTCATTCTAGATAGATTTTCTGGGTACACAATTCTAGGCTATCACTATTTCTCCCAGGACTTTGAAGATATTATTTACTTTCTTTCTGGCTCCACTGTTGCTTTTAATAAACCACTTATTTTCTTCTTTCCAGATAATCTCTTTCCTTCCTGCCTACCTTTAAGATCTCTTTGTCACCGGGTTCTGCATTTTCACCAAGACGTGACTGAGTACAGCTTTCTGACTATGCTGCTTGGGAGCCACTGGGTTCCTGAATCTAAGGAGCGGGGGCTCCTGCAGGTCTGGCAACGTTCTCAGCCATATTTCTCTGAACACTTGCCACAGCCTCTTTCCCCTCCTTCTGGAATCACCGTAAACTGCAGATGCTATACTCAACCCTCTGTCTTCTTGTCGCCTATCCCATCTCATCTTTTCCGGCTCTTTCTGTGTTGCACTTCAGGTCATTTCTTCAAATAGCTCCCGATTCTTCAGGAAAGACATCATGGATTAGTTTTTAGAAGATTTCATTTTTATTTCAAGAAGCTCTCTTTTTAAAATCTGCTTGGTCATTTTTATAGTCTCTTGCTTCCTGCACATAAATTCCTTGTTTTCTTTAAATATATTAAACATCCTCATGCCATGTGATGTGTCTGCTTACTCTAGGATCAGAACATTGGTGTGTTTGCTTCTGTCTTTTTGCTGGGCCTTGCTTATGGTAGTGTGTGTGCGTGTGTGTGTATTTACAATTTATTTCCTGTACCTTAGGATGTTTTGACATCTAAAAAAAAAATCTTCTATGCTATTTTATGGTAGTCTCATTTAAAAAAAAAAAAAAAAAAAAAAAAAACCCTTCTGGCTGGGAGACTGCCCCAGGCCAGCCAGTCCTTAGAGATAAGGGCCGAGCTGGGTGCACGCCTCTGCGACGCAACCTCACCAGTCCACAGCCCTCCTCTATCTGGCCAAAGCACTCAGGCAGCCAGAGACCACTCCTACAGCTTGGAGCCCATGGACATCACCCCAGCTGGCCAGCCGCACACCCACCCTGCCTTACCTCTCCTGGGGAAGCCCCAGGGAAGGTCTGGCCGAGGCTTTCCAGGGCTCCTGCCTGTCCTCTCGGGCTGCACTTGACTGATCATCTCATACAGGAACACAGAACAGGGAGCTTGGGTCCATGGGACTGGAAGATGAGGAGGATGATTTTACAGTGAACGTGCACTTCTTGGGATGTCTTCTACCTGATCTTTCTGTGCTGAGCTTTGGGGTCATTTCTTCAAACAGCTCCCAATTTGGAGTGGGTTTCCCAGTTTCTACCAGGCTCCTGGAAACACTACCAACTGCAACTCCTCTTTTTTTTTATTCTTTGTTTTGAGACAGGGTCTTGCTCAATGGCCAGGCTGGAGTACATGGCACAATCATGGTTCGCTGCAGCCTCCACCTCCTGGGCTCAAGTGATCCTCGCACTTCAGCCTCCCAAGTAGCTCGGACCACAGGTGTGCACCACCATGCCTGGCTAATTTTTTTTTTAAGAGATAGAGTCTTGATATGTTGCCCAGGCTGCTCTCAAACTCCTGGGCTCAAGCAATCCTCCAGCCTCAGCCTCCCAAAGTGCTGGGATCACAGGTGTGAGCCACTATACCTGCCCACATCTGGCTTTGAAAGGAAAATGTAAGCACCATACACTGTATTAAAGTAAATCAGCTCAGAAACAGCACCACACACTGCACGCCCGGCCTCATAAGCAGCAGCTGCACAACAGGCAATGTGGGCTTGCAGAGTGGAGGGCGGACGCGGGGGATTCTGAAGAGTGCAGGCAGCGGGGTGAGGGTGAGAAGCCCAGACCGCACCACCATACACCACACCCATGTAACACAACTGCATCTCACACCAGCAATTCACACACACACTCACACACACACAGGCAATCACATACATGCATGCAATCACACACACACACATGCAATCACACACGCATGCAATCACACACACACACACAATCACACAAACACAGGCAATCACCCACACAAACACACACAGGCAATCACACACACTCTCACACACATGCAATCACACACACAGGCAATCACACACATGAGGGAATCTGTAGGGATCGCTCCCGTGAGGCCCCTGGGAAATGGGCCTCCCCATATGGTGAGCTTGAGCCCGGACACAGATCCCTATTGGGGGAGTCGAGCTAAGGGAAAGTAGGAACCGAGAGAGGAACTATATGTTATCCAAAATAATGAACAGACATTACCTTTTGGATATGAGGACTTAGGAGGCATTGTGTCTACTTTTGGCTCCTTATGGTTTATTGCTTGA